>MNPL01018523.1:1084-14654 GCA_002081605.1 Tropilaelaps mercedesae
GGACGAGCGACAACAGCTTTAGTGAATGTAATTAGAGCGTCTAGTACATGTCTATTCGCACCATATATATCACTCGTGCCTCTTTCTTTGTTTTCCCTTTGCGTGTGAGTATCTCTACCATGCGCTGCTATGTAGGGTTCTAAGAGGCCTGTCTCGTTTATGGGAGCATCCTTGGAAGCGCCTTGACCCTTTCGGCGCGTCCGCTGGCGGCCGGTCTGCGGACCGAAGTCGCTCAACCAAATTGGCTAGCCAAAGTCAGCCGCGCGAACTCACGATTCGCGCGTCGCCTCAACGTCTATATCTGTAATGGACTGAATGACCGGGCGAAATCCGACAGCCTGCCACACACACGGTGAACGATCAGCGGAGTCAGCAGTTATTGTTGTGCATTTGCAAATTTGACCAGTAAACGAACGAAGCCTGCCTATTGTTGGTGTTTTTGCCACGACATGCGCGGTCTGTTTCACTCAGTAAAGATGTACGACGCACAGGCCAAGGCCGATGCTGCTTAAACAGAACAAGGTGTGCTCGTCGATTTTCGTCGCTTGGCATGAACAACACACAAGTCAGCTGTTTAGCCGCAAGGATGACGTTTAGTAGTTTCGCTATGGCTGTTGTCGTGGCCGCAGTTGCGGGATTTTTATTATGTACAGTAGCTAGTTTATAGGGGATGTAATTTTGGCGTTTCACAATTTTGTGTAACTGGCAACAAATTTGTTGTCAGTACGTTATACGGACCGGCATGAGAGCTCAACAAATGTTATGGGCTAAACAAATGTTTAAGAAAAAAGCAGAAACTGATCAGCAGGTGTTAGCGTTTTTTTCCCGAATAGGATTCCCCTCCATAAAATTTTCCCCAAATTTTTAACCTCGACTGAGATGTGTCTGTCTGTGGAACCGTCTTCAGAAAAGCGATTGGCGGTCTATCAGACGCTGTTGCGTGTACTCCGTTTCGTAGTCAAGTCTCTTCGGCTAGAGGAAATAATTCTACCATCGAGTCTGTTTGATCCGACCCATGACGCTTGTCAAGTGCACAAGTGTTCCTTCGACACAAAGAAATCTTTTCGGATGCGTAGCAGCTTTAAGGTAATATCTTAATGTCTAGAGGCTTTTATGACCTAGCGTCGGCATAATCCGTGGACTAGGTACCGCCAATCCTAAATGGCTTCACTGTAACAATAGCTATTTGCTGATTTAGTACTTGGCTGTCGATCGTTCAGCCATACGTCTGTTCATGCTGAGTCTGGACTACTAAAGCGGTTTCGTTCTATCTCGACATAAACTAGGTAGGACGTCGATGACACGTGGGTGTTGCGTTAATCCGTACGCACGTACCCACAACCTATTATCCTGTAACTAGTGTGTATGTGTGTGTGTGTATGTGTGTAAATTTCAAGCTGCGGTTGTCGTTCCAGTGGGCTCCGTTTTCACGGTATAGCCGCATTTTTTGTCAGTAGTCGACGCTGCGTTGATTGGACGGCGTCGCTCGTTTATTTTGCCCCTGCCCCTTTGAACAGATCACCGTTTCCCTTTAACAGGTCTAGTAAACACACACAAACATGTGAGCCATTCTGGTAGCACTGCGTTTGTTCCGCCTGTGTTGGTCTCCCTTTTCGCGTCTGCGGCCGAGTTCTGCTTTCTCCAGGCCTGGTTTATGGCTATGTCCAAAATAATCGACTTTTCTGCGATAAGCTTCGACTGCATGCCACTTTTTTCCTTTGCGGCCCTAGATTGCGGCCGGCGATCTCAACCTTCTACTGTCCCAACGGCGTCCACGACGCCAACGTTTTTTGTCGTCACACCCTGAACGCAATTTCGGTCCTGTACAACCGCCGAGACGGAGACGCCTGATGAAGGCAGTGCGGCAGCGGTCAACCTCAAAACGCGTAGACGACATGACCAACTAAATGGGTGTGCCACGTGAACAAGCTGAGATCACCTATAAGGCTTCCTATTGGCTTTGCGGGTATTTACCGTTAGCTCGGCTTGTGCCGTCACTAAGACGCGGGCTTGATTAGGTCAGCTCTGAGCGAATCGTAGGGACCTGTCCCAGATATGGATAATGTTTACATGACCTGGCAACTGAATCTTTTCTACGTCAGCCATGTGTCGATTGGTCGTTTGTGATTCAGCGCCGAGTTAGCCATCAAGTGTCAGTCGTCAAGGGGTTAGCGAGCACCCGATGTTCGACAAGGTGTGATTGCCGCCTATCCATATTTGTAACGCTCGGCCTGTTTCAACGGACTGTGGTATGGAAATCGACGCTGAATTACATCACGGCTTGCATCTGAGATTTGACACCTATAACTGTTACTAACTTATTACATTTCTGGCGAGCTTAGCAAGGAATACAATGTTACAAATCAAAAAAGCTCACGCTAGTTGCGTGAACCTTCAATTCCCATTAGAGGAACTAGTCTGCCAATATTACTTTGCTAGTCTTTTTATTCGACAACAGGCCTGTTGGCAGGCCCCTTAGGACCACATCACCTGGTCGTAACTTCAGCTTTCGCCCGGATATACCATTGGCTACAAAAGTGCCATAAAACGCCCACTTAATATATGCACATGCGAATAGTTTGTGACATACTAGCCCCATGTAGTAACCTCTGCGCAGGCTATTAGATGGTGGAAATAAAGGAAACGAACACGAGCATCAACAGCCCCCAACTTAACCAATAGTCTGTACGTAATCGACATGTTCGATCACGTAAAAACGACACGAATATCTCTTTACGGCACCAAACAGTCAATCTGCCCATCGAGGTTTGCTTCGGTTAATGGAGCAAAATCACCTGTCAAGACACACTCCGTCGTGGAACCCTATTACCTGAGTTCAGTGTATGCGTGTGTCATAAATGACACATAAATAAATGGCGCTATAACGCGTCAATCATTTCTGGTATGGAACACTCTGCTAAAAAGCCGGAAAATGACTCCTGGAGACAGCGTTCGCCAGTAATGATTAAATGAATGTTATAGACGAGAGAAACGAGAACGTAGCAAGAACAAAAATTTCATGCCAGAGCGTTTTGGTTACGATGACCATTTAGCCCCCACTTATCCCATTCCCACTCCCAGGCAGACAACGGACTTAGCAAATGTAGAAGGTTTGCTCCAAAACAGCTCGTTTCAATCTGACGAAGGTCGCGCACCTGGCGAAGAAGAACAAAACAGAAGAAGCCCACCAGGAATCAAGCAGCATGGCATAGGCAGTAGCAACAGCAGTAGACAAATGCACGTCTAACCGGTCTGTCCGGTTGTCTCCCCACGGCGTCGTCTACTCGGTTAGCGTTGACGCCTACGTTGGGTCAGCGCCACCACTTTCGCGCGGTCCGACGCTCTCACCCGAAGGGCTCTAGTTAAAACGACTTTCTCTAGTTAGTTAAATTGAAATTACCCTGTGCTAATACCCAGCACCTTCAGAAGCCCCTGGCCGAGCGTTGTGCTTCGTTTGCACGGTTTGCCCGTATATCATACCGGCACTGCTAATGAACCGCTAGGACCTATTAGTTTTGCCGTGATTGTTAGTATTATCGTCGCCGTTGTTGCCGTTGCCGTTGTTGCTGTTATGGTGGTATTTTGTGAGAAAAATTGGTCTTTTGTTATTTCGAAAGCTCCCTGAAGGCGTCAGCGGAGAGGCGAACATCACAATTGTCTTTCCTTGGCTGCATTTTGTCCTTGCTAGGTACTAACTGTTGTAGAAAGTAACATTGTTCCAGCGGCCGGACGAATGGGCCAATCGCATCGCACATGCAGAAGGCAATCGCGGCTGATTCATGGCGTCTTGCGTGCAACGATGGACTTGTTGATCTCCGTCCTTTGCACGTGTTCTTCTGTCTATGGCTCCGAAGAAGAATGCGTCGTCCCGGTGGTTGCGAGCCAACGAAAGTCACGCCACTTAGTGCAGGGGGGTGGCTGCGGACTGCGAGACTGGAGCCTGCCTGACGGATATATAGCCGTACTAGAAGAAAAAAATGGACAAGCATTTGTCGGCACCTACGACGATGTGTTCGACGATCGCTCCTTGCCATCACCTGAATCGTTTGCTAAGTTCACCCTATACCTACCGCCTATTTTCTGATAATGCGGTAGATAAGGATTGTTTTATACGGCGGTTCTTTACGACGGCGATGGGTGCATCGATGTAGATGCCGCCTTTGTTAAGGCCAGTTGGGCTAAGACCAGGCCGAACACTGGCCTGGTATCTCTTCCATTGTTGCCTCGCCACCGGCCTCGACCCCAAAACTTAACATTATATTATTTGACAATACTAAATGAAGTGCAAGGGCGCAGGAAGCCAATGCAGGTTAGGTTCGGCAGCAGTGCTCTAGGGAAGACAATGGATTTTTCATCAAAGATAACCATCGTAGCCGCGGTCGTCATGGGTTGCTATTACCCAAACATAAGTTACCATGGCAGAGAACAAAAATTATAGTTGCATTACGAAATGCTATCTCATCTCAAAGAAGTGTTATACTAAGGAGCAGATGAATTCACAGCTCGACATGTGGAACACATTCTTGGTGGTCACAGTGGTTCTAACGAGCTTTTTCTTTGCAAACCCCCATGATTTCTGATACTATACATCATATCCGACCGATGCATTTGTAATTATGAATGTATTTCGATGTGTGGGTATGTCTGTGTTCGGGAAACTGGATATTGAAGCTAACCACTTTGTATGAATTAAGACCTGTTATGCAAGTAAAAAAATTTCGTATGTGAAATTCTGACCCCTATTTTTACCATTTTCCCACTTTTTTTTTTTACCATTCAACCCCTAGGATTTCCATCACGATTATCGCCATATCGTGTCTTTGTTGTGTAGTGTGAGAAATATTGCTGTTACCTGCCCCTCATCATGTAATCTGACTGCTATTGCTATAAATGCTTAAAAATCACTGACTAAGTATTACACGCGATGAAAAGACTTCACTTGATCGGTCGACGACGCATTCACTAGGACAAAAGCGTAGAAAACGTCTAACAAATTTATTCATCAACAAATGGCATTGGCAATCAGTATTTAACTTCGAACAAACCGAATACACTGGCTTGTCCGGTTATCGTTCATCGCCGCAAATAGAGAAACGAATTGGAATCGATTACCACTCGATAATGCTGAAATGATATCCCCTCTGCAGTTCCAACTGTAATAGGTAAATGACTTCTTGTCGAACGGCTTCGCGACGCCTGACGAGCTAACGGAAAGCCCAGCAAACGTTCACGCCGTCCATACCAATAATGTGTCTGGTGGTTATTTACATTCGCCGTGTGAAACGGTCTCGCTCGAGTAGAAATCCCATCCGAGCTAATCAGTGTAGACTAAAGGCGAGATACAAATCGAACAACTTGAATAAATCGGCTACTTGGAGGGGGTAGAGAGAAACTGTATTGTGTAGCGCCATCGCTGGCATCCAGTAGATCCTCGGCTTGACGCGTCGTGCGAACTTGGCCGAGCCTTCATTCCGAAAGATTCCACGACTGCTTCGAAAAAGTATATCCGCCCTGTTCGGTTCCAGTTTTCGAATCCCTGAAATCTAATGTTGCTTCGATGTGATTGTAGAACACAGGCTTCGACAACGGCCAGGCCGGCATCGACCAGCGAAGCCGCAGGGACGTGGGAAAATGATTCAGGTGTTAGGTGAGAGAAGATGATAAATTTCCCTGGCTAGCAGCGCTTCATGGATTTCGCCGTCTTGATTATCCATGTCCTAACTTTTCCCTCCTTAACGGCGTCTACGAGCCAGCGTTGTGTGTATTATCGCGTATCGTGTATTATGTATTATCGCGTGCATAAAACTCTCCAGTGACTGCTGCACCTGGCCACCGGCCGCTTGTCATTGACGTCATAACTGGACTACAATAACTGTTCAGCCACTTCCACGACAGCAACGCTAACATCGACAGATCATTTGAAATCTGCACCTCAGATCTACATCAGAGTTTTTGGTTATTCTGAACTATTCATCGCTCGCCTCAGAGTTCGGTGTCTTCAATTGGCTCAAGCAAGAAAGGGAAAGGAAGGAGAAACCGACCGTCGAAGAAAACCGTGGAATGTAACACAGGAGATATCCCAGCCCGTCAGGAATGTAAGAAGAACATTCCCACTTACTGTGTGTGTGTGTGTGTGTGTGTGTGTGTGCATATGCGTATGTTTGTTTATTTGCGGATTTGTGTGTCAAGCTCCCCCCGCGTGTTTCCACGCTTGGCTGCGCGATGCGTAACGTGATTTTTACTTCGCTACTACGATTTTCAACGCCAATGTCGCTATGGTTTCGTTGGCGGCCGCGAACCTTCGACAACATCAAACTTTCTGTAGTACAGTTAGCTTTTACGCCGTTCTACTAACAAATAACGCTAAGCTGCTGCTGTTTTAGTCCGGAGTAGTGCGTTTTCTGCTGCCGCACCCGTCAAAACGCTTGTTTAACGATAATGTTCCCGTCTCGAGAATTATTCTGCGGCGTTTCTAGGCTATCGATAACTGTCTTTGTTCGTCCTTTTGTCTGATGGCAGCTTTTGCTCTCTCGGCATCGCTGTCTCGCGCGGGTCGCTCAATGCATGTAGCCGAAACTGTGCTACTTGTTACACCTCTCGGATTAGGATGGAAATGAATTTTGTTGCTTGTTCATCTGCCCTGCGGATGGTACCGTGAGGAACGAATATAGAACACGCAAACGTATGATTCTATCCAGACTGAAACAGTACATCTGGCTATGGTAGAGGTGGGTGTCACTCGATGCCAGCAATCGTTGATGGTAACTAGTGACACACTATTTAGTGAAGCCATAATTAGAAGTGGCTCTATCATGGTTAGCGTGTTTATCGTGCACGCGGCTGTTGCCGGAAAAAAGACGGTTGGATTTAACCGTAATTTCGTATTGAATCGTGCGACTCTCCTTCCTCGGGCAACTGTATTACTCCATTACTCCGTGCCGGGCTGACGGCCGTAGCGGCGAAAAGAGGAAAAATTGTGCGTTTTGCTGTTGCTGCTGTGCCGACAGCAACGGCTTTGCAAAGTCGACGAATGAAGAGAAGGCCGTTCCGGGGGTCAGTTAGTGAATTGTACTGAAGCAGTCACCGAATTAAATTCACGCGAAACGCACACTGGCCAAGGTCAATCGCGATTTGCAGTTGTTCCTTTCTATAATATCATAGGAAGTGAATGAATATATTCAGCACTCAGCGGCAGTAACCGCAGCGGCAACAACAGAGATATGTTTTCTCTTCCTCGGTTCGTTGTGCGTTTGTACGAGGGTCGGTTATTATGGCGACTAACAGCTCGAATTGTTGCTGTTATTATTATTACTGTTACCACTATTATTATGGCTACTACCACTATTATTATTGTCATTACGTACTCTCTTTGTTCTTATTGCGTACTACCGTTTGGCCTGTTTATTACATATTAGTGTTCAATTATTAGTGGTCGTATGCCATCACACTAATATAGTAACACCGCTAAGGCCCAGTAAATTCATCAATATCTGACCTGCTCAATGATTTTTTTGATAACATGTAGACCTAGAAAAACACATGAGCAAAAGCAGCAAAGGTGACTCTATTCACTGAAACAAGCTTAAAGTGCAACGACCAGTAAATTTTCAGTTGTTATGAGACAGAATTCCGTAGGGCGGACGTACACAAGAAGTCATCCTCAGATACACATACTCTGTTCGTGACATCTTCCTCCAGTTGTTAGCGTTTTCAGACATTTTCCAAGCAAACGGAGTAGCGTCTCGATGTCTCGAGGACATCGTCGGAATAAGATGTCGTTCATGTGGACCCCCCAACCCCACCGCATGATAGAACATTGAATTTTCACATGATTTACTCACCTCGATGCGACCACCACCTGCGGACGCGCTCGTTGCTATCGGCTACCACTTGAGCTGAGTAGCTGTACGCGCGTCGGCCACTAATAAGAACCCTTTTTTTTTTCTCTCTGCGTTCGTGCGATAACACACGTCGCAGATACGTGATCAGTTGACGCGTGATAAAGGCGACTGTGCTAACAACGATGAAGTCTCATCATGGCTGTATTCCTCAGCCGCGTTTGTCGCCGATGGCGGTGGCGGCGGCGGCGGCGGCGGCAATGATCGCGCCGAGGTGCCTGTGCGTGAGTGTCGGATGAATGGAAATGGTTGACGTTCAGGCAATTGGAGGAGGAAAAGAGAAAGAAGGGGGTAAAGCTTGGTTAGTGTTACCCCACCCTCCCTCAGTCCGTCCGCGCTTATACCGTGGGATGAGTGTCGTATACGATTTTGAAAGGCCGGAGGTCAGCGTTGCGTCGATCTTTTTGCGCGGAACAGAACAAGCAGAAGGGTCAGCACAAATGGACAGAAGTTTTCGGACACGATGGTTCGACACGAGAATCTATTCGCTGATGAGCAGAAGTTGTTCCGTTTTTAAATAAAGCTGCCAACAGGAACTGAACGCTGATTGTCAACCAACACCGGCGGGGGGCTCTCCATGGCGGCGGCCATTGTTGGGCGACGTGAGACTCTCTGGTGGCCGGTCCGGCAGGTATCGGTCCTTTGGCTAAGCGATTTACGCCCGATTCTGTTGAAACTGCCGGCCACCAGCATGAAGGAGCGGGGTATACTTTCATATTTCACACCAACCCACTTGTATTCACAATGGCCGATGCACTCACGACTCAGCCTAGCATTATACCCCTGCAATATCGCAATGAACCGTGACCATACACAAACGTATCGTTAACACGCCGGTGGCGTTACTTCGAGCAGGTCTATCCATCTCGACTGATTTGCTTCTCATGAAGAATAGCAAAAGTATCCCTTGTTGCACATACCACTTGCAGATATATATATACTACTTGAAAATCCTACATCATATTTTCCTCTGTCTCTTTATTCAGTTGGGGGTGGGCGGCGAATGGCGGGTGCAGTTCCGTTGACACGATCAACTCGGAGTTTCCGGATCGTGGAACGTGGAACGAACCGACGGGCAGACGCGAGAGAAAGCGAGGTTGCCCCCAACGCCTAACGAAACACCGAGAATGTTTCCACCATTCCGTGGACAGCGCCTCGCTTGCAGAGTTGCTTGTTTGCAATTGAACCAACCAATGGCACTTTCATCACTGTATTTATCGAGATGATTATTCCTCATTATCATTCAAGTGACTGTTATTATTTTGCGTAAGGCGCTAGTAAATACGTTTCGATAGGGTGAAATTAGAGTCCCGGTCACGTTCGATTAAACTGAATGCCATCCTCGCGTCTCAATCAAGCTAATAACCGTTACTCAACAGCTGGTGCCAACATAGTTTGAATGTGGTCAATATACAGGAGCGATCCCAGCTTTGGGTCCGCGCACAGTGTCCGTGCACAGTGAGGCCGTCCGGTGAGGCCGTGCAGACGTCACAGCGGGAAACCCTGGGAGAAAAAAAGTTGCGGTGCACGTGCACACACGCAGCTGCTGTGGTGCAACATCTTGACGCAATAAATGATGACGGCCTGCCAACGCTATGCGTCTATACACGTATCAATTCTCGAAGAAACGAAATGCCCCTGCGGCCGACGACGGCTAATGCCCGTCTATCGCGCTGTCGCGTGCCATTGGACCACATGGTGGCCAAAGGGCGTCTTAATAAATGCAGACTCACTTAATAAATGTAGACTCATGGTTAACTATTTTCCTAGCGTCAAATTACGCCGTTGGTTATAAGCCACACAACACGCGCCAATTTGGCATACCGACACCCAATCGTGCGTGGGTTATGAGATGTTCTAGTTTGAACATATGCCAGGTATCTTGGATGGAACATATCGAAAGCACGACAATTGGAGATATCTTTGCGCAACATGTAAATGATGAATTGCTCCAACGCAGACCGTCAAGCTACCGTCCACCAATGCTGGAGGTTGCCCTTTGGAAATGGCTACGTCTACCAACGTTTATGGAGCCGATTTTACCAATGTCTTGTCCCCATGCTATTAATTTATTCACGCACGTTCGCTATGACTTGCGCCGAGTAGTCGCTATGATGGTCTTAGAGCGTCTGAAAAAAAATATTCAAACAATCCTACGCGTCCTCTACGGCGGCGAACATTTGTTATCGAATTTTCCGTCACCCCACGACTGAACTGCTAATCCGTGCCAACGAGTACTGCTATAAGGCACATGCAAATTTGCGTGCCCCTTACGCAGGCAGTCTATAAGCGACGCAGCGGGTTACCGCTAAATTGTGCGTGACTGCTACGCGGAATATGCGCTCACTGACCGGGTGAGAGGCTATCCCACTTCTGAACTTCGACCTGGTTTGCATTCGTCTGTTTTCGCGCTGGTCAGCAACGCGCCTCGGCGACGAGGAACGCGTCGCTCTTTCAGGAGAGCATCCGCTCCCGATTTAGCGGTTCGAACGTTGACAGCTCTGCGATCAGTAGTCGCGGCAAAAGCGTACGACCGACAGCCGTCTCGAGAGCTCGATGTACAGGACAGTGTCCCGCAGTTCTTTCGTAAGCGTACGAGGGAATGTGGTTGCTGTTATCGTGCAATAACGTTCAATGTACTTGGACGATGGCAGCGATAACGGCTCGGCGCCATTTCTTGTTTCTGCTGTTGTTTTGAGGAGTGTGTGGTACTTCTTTGATATCCGCGTCGTCGTCTTGAATCCGAATTTCTCTGGCCGCCCACGTTAATTGCGTTATAATGACCGGAGGGACGGAAGGGGCGGCCGAAATGGAAAACGCCGTCAGACGACGGCCGACCGGACAGTCCGCATGACCACAAGACGACAGCGGCAATAGTCAACGTATCACGCCGCAGCTAAAATGGGAAGAGCAAAAGCAACAAACGCGACGACAAACACAACAACAATGACAACAATACTGTGACTGATATGTTGCGTCGGCCGTTGTCGTTGGCGACAGCTTTCGAAAGTGTAGCCCGCTTTAATAATTCGCAGCGCTGTTCTATTCTCAACAAGTACACCTACATACGGACGAAAGTTGCTACAATATGGTACACATTTATATAATTAATAAATCCAAAGGCGCACTCATACGAATTGTTATGCTAACATGCCCGTAAAAGTGCGCGTTCAACATATTTCTTGTTGCTTTCACGCTTGGCCATATATCGACGGTTGCGACATCAGCCGTCATTATTTGTAGATTCGTAAAATAGCGTCGTTGATGCGTCCGCCAAACAGTTGGGTACATGGTCAGGTTCGTTTGTGTGTGTATGTATGTGTGTGTGTGTGTGCCATATTGTGTACGCGAACGCCGTGGACTAAAGGGTGTTACTGCAACTTCCAACCAATGGTCGGGACCAGCACCGATCGAAAGTGGACGTTTCACATAAAAATTGACTACGACAACATCGTCACAATCAGGCGCACTCGTCATCTGTTGGCTTCACATAATTCTAATCATATTTGTTGTACACTCTTACTTCTCCCAAATCGTAAAAGTATAATGAATTCGCATTCAGGTCTACTGGCACCCATCGTATTCAGAGGCTTTCCGCATAAAAAAAGAAGGAAACACATTGTTTATGACCGGGGGTCATCGGCCGTAGAAATCAAACAATTGTTTAAGAACAACTTCTACTAATAACGCCAAATATTCGACAAGCCTTTCGAATTTCTATTCGCTCCAACTCGAGTTTGAAATTTGAGTGTGCGTCTTTACGTCGTCTCGAGTAGACAACTTCAAGTAATTGTCTCGCAATGTGAGCCAACTCTTCTGCAAAAATGCGCTACTCAACACCGATGATCTATTGGGCGTCGTCACAAGTACGTTTGTATCTACAGCAGCTTCTAGTGAGATCGCTCGCGAGTGAGTTAATTCTAGCGCCCGAACTGTTGTTGGTCAACTACGTCGGCGAACTAGGCGGCGAACGATTTGTAGCGAATAGATATTTTAGTGTCTAAATAAATGTTGCATCCTTTCGCGGGCCACGGATCGACGGACCTATCGCCGGTTTGGGCGCGTTCGTGTATAAATAGATATATCGTACCGCGCTGTTGTTGTTGCACAATATTGCTACCGAGAGTAGTAGGAGGGGGAGCGAGTGTAGCGTCGTATCGAAGCAATAACGTAACCGAACAGCGACACGCGTGTCCACAATTGCAACTGCTGGCGAAATTGCTGCTTTATTATTGTTCTACATCGTAACACATTCGAACAAGACAAATTGAAACAATCGCTTCACTGAGCAATATGAATGTAGCTGCACGCGTCAGTGTCGCGTGCGCTGGAAATTGCCACTGTTGTTGTCGTCGTCGTCGTCGTCGCTGCAGCGACAACAGGTCCGTCCGCAAGGTCAGGAATGATTATAGGCACAGGCCATTGCGCTTGTCATATCCCTGCTGAGTAGGACGACGACAGGACCGAGCGACGTAGGCCGAGACAGGACACCGTCGTTGGAACCCTGCATTACGTCGAATGCTGTAACGCGTAACAACGAAGTCGCTGCTGTTCGCGGATGAGCGCAGGCCCGTCAACTAGGGCGGATTACGCGGATTTAACTGTTACACATAGACAACAACGTAACGACGAAAACGGCACCTATTTTCGCTTCATGGGAACTATACGGAACCCTGCACACGCCTGCACGCGCGTCATCAAGCGAAGTCGAACGAAGTGTAACGCACCGGTAACATGTCGATATAATCGGTAGTAGCCCTCACTGGCCATCACATGACTTCTATTTGGACATAAATTGAGCCAATTCGGAGGTTATGCCGTTTGTCACAAGCTAGGGCATTTGTGATGATGTTCATGTACGTTACTTTAGACGGGGCTTTTGTAACGCCATTTCGGGGCGCCGTTCGAGGAATAATCTTATCCGCTCACGACTATTAGAACCACGGCCGACCGCGTGTCCGGACACGGCTTTCATGTCAAGAAGTTGACATTTGATGTTGTTGAAGACGCGAGGACCGTCCGGGAGGGTCTAGAGGCTTTGTGTAACTACGATGATAGTGGAATGTGGTCGTAGCGAAAGTGAAAATGTGAATCCACTCGAATTTGTCGGTTCGTTCTTCTAGAAATGAGTAAGGCGAAAGGAGAAGTTGCAGACTTGCCAGTATTAGCACGACACAGATGTTTGCGTTGAGTAGATGGTAGAGACTTTGCTCGATCTTCGCATCGATATTCTACTTGGCTTGATTGACGACGTTTCGCGTACGTTGCTCGCGACGAACTGTCATGTCTTAGCAATGCGTGTCTGGTGTCAATATTCAGCTGGAAACTTTTCATATTGCTTTTGTGCGCCTCGTGAAACGCCAACGATGAGAGACGCGACAGAGAGAAAGACGCCGCGTCACCCTGTCACTTCTGGTGGTTGTATACAAATAGACGACACAGACCAATTTTCTATGCAGTTTCGCTTGTTCGTTTCGATACTTTCCAACTTCTCTCGGATACAGAAGTGTGCTATGTTCCGTCGATTTATTTCGCGTCACGAATCGCCAAGCGTTCCGCGTCGTGGCGTCGCTATTCAGAGAGGATTGATGTCATTGAAGAGCGAGCGAAATCGATGGTAGAGTTTAAACCAGATAATCTTTTTATACGTTTGTGTGTGTGTGTGTGTGTGT
>MNPL01018527.1:0-19913 GCA_002081605.1 Tropilaelaps mercedesae
ATATATATATATATATATATATATATATATATGTGAAGTCCACTCTGTTTCTATTGCGTGAGGTCAATTCAATATGTATCCAAAGAATCCTTCGTGTCTCCTGTATGTTTTCAACTACTGTGCTAGCTTTCCTTTTGCTTGTCTGCTCTAGCAGCGACCAAGTTGTTATAACCAAGTACTTTCTAGGTAGATTAGCAAGCAAGGCTTTACAACCACCTCAAAATTGTTATTTTCATTGATGAGGCCAAGGGATTTGGAGAGGCGAGAGGAATATCGGGAATAAAGACGAGTTTTTAAGACATATTCGCTTGTTATTGTCTACGCAGGCGTAGTAAGAGCAACCAAGTGAACATTTGAGGAAAAAGGAGAGCTTAGAATGAAATCACGGGAAAGTATAGTGAAATGCGCATATTCATGTTGAGCATTGTATGGGTTCGTCTGCACGTAAATTCTACATCAATGAGAAACAGCGATTTGCTGAGCAAGTTCAGATCACTTTATAGTTTAAGAACACGGCACAAGAATAAGAATAAGGCACATCGTCCTTTTCGCAACAGTAATGATATCCCCATTTAACATATAACCAAATAAAAATTTTAAATATTCGTAAATTTAGTTATATTCATCTGGATAAGTTACAGGAACCTCCCACACGATAGTATTGCAAAGAACTTGTCTTTAAGCGTATATAGTGCCGATAGCAAATTGAGATATTCACTAGTACTTGGATCTCCTACTAAAATACCCCTTAGACTCCACCTTAAGACAGCCCAAGACATAGATATTTCTGGGTATATTCCGATAATAACGTCGCGTTTCCGGCAATACGATTTATATTATTACGGCATCCTTCTTTCTGGGGTTCACAAAATTAACTATTATCACTGTTTTATTTGAACACGTAACTGCACCGTGCATTCGATACACAGAATTCCCGAAATTTGTCCATGAAAGCTCAATCTTGCGTGAAATCGATAGATCCGATGCGCATTAAAAAATGTCTGCTTTCCTCCTCGTTTGAGGTAATTTTTCATCCTTACTGTGTTGTTTCTCTGTGATCTCGGGTACTGCTGGCTCGAGTGTTGGCTGTGTTGGTAGTTAGCGCCATTGTTAAGACAGTCGATCTCACAGTTTGGTACGAAGGCTGGCTAAGAATTTGGTTTGCTTGCTGTGTAGTTTCTGGCCTTGCTACGTTTAGCGGAAGCGCCGCAGGCGATTCCTTTGCTTCATCCCTTCCTCGAGGACATTCACTTGCCCTCCTCGCTGGCGTTTGTTGGCGCTCGCCGTTGTGTTCGATCAAAGTCAACCCCATGACAGTGTATTCCCTCCACCAACTGCAGCTAAACCCGACTAATACCGGGGCCACTGCGCCCATGGTTGCGTCTCCTGCTCGTCCTAGATTGGCAATCCGGCACTTACAACAGCACTTGTTGCTACTGCTTTCCGTTTTGGTATATAGAACCTAGGTAGAGGGTGTTGGTGCTTGTTTTTGCGCGATGTGGAGTTTCATCGTGCAAACACGAAAACACAGACAATCTCTATGGAGTGCTCAAGTTGCCGGTTCCTGTACCCACCCTACTGCTCTTCCTCGTCCTTCCCCGGGGGACCAGGAAGCAGGGAAAGGCGAAGCGAAGATCGACAAGAGGAAAGGACCTACCACCGAATAGGCCAAGCCGGAGTGGAAGTGAGAAACTAGGTAAACAGTGTTAGCATTGGACGAAAAAAGTTGACATGCTGCCGCTTGTAAGCGCCCAGTAGCTATGGAAGTCGGTGAACGGCCATACGATGTAACGGTGTGTGAGGAGCCAGAGGTTGAGTAGGGCAAACGAACTGTTGGATGGAAATGTGCAAAATGGCGTGGAGATTTCCCGGGGGGTGTCAGACGTGGTGAAGTACTATGGCCAGTTTGTTGCTTGTTGGCAAAGTTCATATAAGGCCCCACGATACTCAGACCAGCGCATAGACCAGAAAATTGCGAGGTACTGTTTTACTAAACTGCTGGATTTGTCTCCTCATGATCTCTCCAGCTGGTACTAAATGACACCAAATTATCACCACATTTTAGCAACCGTGTGAAACTGAATGTTTTAAAAATAGTCATAAATGGTATCAAGTTAGCTAATCTGCTTTAGAAAAAAACAAGGAGAAATTCTCTAAAAAGAACAATTATAAGGATCTTTCTAAAGCATTTTCTTTTACAAATCATAGGTCGCCGATTTCTATTTCAAGTAGACTTAAATGACTCTTTTGTTTTGTTTAATATTTCTATTCTTGCGCCAGAAATAACATCAAAAATACATAAACAGCACCAATTCACTCTTTGAAAACTTTCTGGATATTGCCTGGTAAAATTAACTTTAGTACAATCTTCAAGTGTCGTCCATGACAATCGTTTTCTACCGGTAGGCGTAAACTAGCGCTAAAAAGCACTAGATCTGTTTTTTTGCTGGGTTTGCGGCAAATATATTGGGGTAATACTCAACGGCTTCAATTCTCGAGGCACTATCACCAAAACGACGCGTCACAGGAAACCTCGTTGATATTCGTTGAACAACTCATCTTTGGAGCCATTCACAATATTGTCGCAATACAAATAGTAGAGTTCCACACTTATTGTTTCTTTCTTTTAAATGTCTCTGTTGATAAACCTAACCAGCTAACGTCTATCAGAAATCTATAGATTTCTCACAATAATGAAATTGGGATACGTGTTATCGAACAACACTGTCCTGCTGGCTAGCATATTCAGCATAGTTCGACGTATTTTCGATTATCATTAAATGCCTTTATGCAGATTGGGCTCAACGATCATACTGTCTCTCACATTTCTTGAACGTTTGGTTATAATTTACAATGGGTTTATCTTTGCACTGCATCTGCGATACCCTCAATGAGATTTACGAGATTTCTCAAGATATTTGTCCTTTATAACTGTGCTTTTCTCCTAGGAAGAATAGAACTACTGATTGATCAAGAGATAGGCGAACTGACACCAACACGATGTCCAACTGCAGGAATAATAGATGAGTGCAGAGAGAAGCCAGACTAAGTCAATCGCGTATGGTGAATCGCGCACTTTTTTCATCACGAATAAAAGCATTCAACGCTGAAAGACAACTAATTCTTAGGGTGGAATTCTCCAATAAGCCATATGGTTGCCCCCGGCCACTATATAAAAATGATTTGAAGAGTCAGACGTACCTTTTCGGCTGCCTGGTGCATTTGCACACATAAATCGTAATTGCGAGTTTACTAAATACGTACGTAACACTAAGCTTAGTACGTAATTTACCAAGCTTAGTATACTTACTGTATTGCTGTCCTCCGTACTCATCGATTATTGTGTAACCAAACGCCTTTGCGAAACTCAACTCCTATTTGAAATCGGGCTACAGTTATTTCAAGCAAGATTGGCTTTCTCGTCAGTCGAGGCAGTCCTCTGCTTCTTTTCTTCTATAGATCTCCGCTATCACTCCAGTTCCTTCTTTCTCCGCCTTCTCCATCTGAGTTCCAAATGGTGAACGGTCTCTGTTTATATGTAAGCTAGGGCATCCGGATTTCGGATACTTGGCCACCATCTCGATCTGTCTCTTGCTCGTTCCCCTAGTGATAAATGACCCCGGCGGAATCTAATATCGGATACAGCACGCCGCGAGGCAATGCAAGCAGGAAAAGGATCCGAACGAGAGATGATCCGTTCGATGGCTACCCGCTTCTGGTTAGAGTATGTGGCCAGTGATTTCGGGACGGAGTCCTCAGCTGCAGTTAGCCAAGAGCTACTTGGTTGTATACAGGTCGACAGGTGGCCGTCGTGTAAAGGTAGAGCCATTGAGGTAAAGCAACTAACAAACGATCAGTCGCAACAGTGCCAACACTAAAGTAACAATTGTCATACGCTTCCAAACGATCCTGCCTACCATATTCGCAAAAACAAAGAAAGCTAAAATGCTAAAGAGGACAAGAAACATAAAACGTGTTATACGTAAAAGTACAGGATATTTTCAGTTGCTTAGGGCTCTTGAGCACTGCAATCAATTTTTGCGAACCGCAATGGAATTTCATACGTAAATTATATTTAAACCTCTCCGGTTTGCAAAATGCTCTAAACGCATCGAGGACAGTAAGCAAGAAGGCGATGTTTAATAATGGGAACCATTAGGTCAAAAACCGATTTTTGTACTTTCACAAGATTCTTTATCATTGTAATTTGTGTAATAGCAATTCTTAAAATATGAATGCGTCTCTTTGGTCTAAAATTTTGAGAGTTTGCAAGAAGACTAGTAGCACTAGCAAAAATCTAAGAGAAAAATATAGTTGTCAAAAACCTGCCACCAAAGTACAGTATTGTGCATTGATACACTTTCTTAATAACTCACCAGTGCAATACCAGTGTTCAAGAGCCGTCGCTGTTTATGGAGTGAGGGTCTTATAAATACTTAACAAGCCATATATTCGCCGTGCTAAACCAGATCTCCGTTGTCATTACTGCGAAAATCCGATGGCGTCGGAGAATCGTGCGTATAGCGACGTCGACGTCATAACACCGATTTCATAACAGCTTAATACATTTATTAACCAAAATTTGAGGTACATAAATTTTGTAGCGTATGCGCGATATACATCTACTCTATACAGAACAATAATATGCGGCCAATCAGCTATATAGAGATATTTGAGGATATTACTATCTAATAGATTAGTTTATTTACTTACTATATTTCTTTACAGAATGTATCCTACTTGTTTCAGACATAACAAAAACTCCGGCGCAGACCTGCATCCTAGAATGAAGCTTATCATAGGCAGACAACATTGTTGAAACTAGTTTTTTTTGCGTAAAGATTATTTAAGCGCAACTATTTTTCTAATATTGTTGTACTGCAACGTTCAATACATACTGTCATTTGAACTATCTAAAGCATATCTAAACTCGTTAGTGTCAAAAATGTGGGAAATTATTATCCGATAGACTTTTTTGAAAATGTATGGTAAGCATCTTGTGATCAAAAAGAGAGCTAATTTGTCATTTTCGTGGCGAAAGCTCACTTTCGACAGCCAAAGTAGAATATAAATGTGCAAGGTAAATACAAACTCAATCCTGTTATGTATTTTGTGCTACTTGTAACCGTAAAATCTAAGTATAAATATTGTCGTAAATACTGCTAAAAATTAACTAACGTACCATAACAATAAATCCGGCTTTTGTTTAGAAGTGGCCTCTAACTTTTAACCTTGTGCTAGATTTGTAGATGAAACAATGGTAAAATTTTAAATATTATTTACTTTCTGTAGCGTCTCTATAAACGTCTTCCTAGTTAAAATTGTTAAACTGCCACAACCTAAGAAAATGCGTACCAAATTTTGATTTACGACAGATTTCTTAAGCAGGATTTCCTTTATCTGTGACGAGATATTATTTCACGGTAAAGAATTCCTGTTTCCATTTACCCCACAAAGTTCTCGATGCTTGTAGTTGAAATAGTTCAACGGATATCCGTGGAGAGGAGATTCTCGATTACTATTGCTCTTCGGTTTGAGAGTTAGGCGCTCAAATCCGCGTAAAAGTTTTCCAGAAGGACGAGCGAGTGGCAAGCCAACTGTACAAGGTCAAATGACTTCAGAGGATAGTTGGGAGGAGTGTGCGAGCTCACAAAGTTGGATCCGAACTGACGGAGCTGACGTGTCGTTTAACTTCTCAGTGGGAAAGCCATGTTCGGGTAACGTAGCGGTCGACGCCGGTATTACTCTCTGCGTAGAGTGCAGGCGCGTCAGGATTTGTCAAGACACTTTTAACTCACAGAACAAATATAATAGTTGCTAATATTTTCATTTTTATAAGAATAGATTTGACATAGTGTATGCCGTATAGATTTAATTATTAGGCCGCAAGGGAGACCTTTGGCTAATAATAAATCGAACACGAGATGCGATGAATCAAGCATTGCCGTCGTTAACATTTTCCTTTTTGTGGCTGCGTTTATGTAAACTTCGGATGTGGCTGCTATTTATGATAAACGAGCGACAAAAATCGTTTTCTCGCGCAATACTTGTAACCTTAACGTTCTAAACTATTAGACAATATGACTTCGGCACGGCTAATATGCAATCTTCCAGGCGGCGTAAAATCTAAAAGAACCATTTTCGATGTCACACAAAATATCGATGCGAAAGTATATATATAATTAAGAAAATTGTCAGCATTGCAGGAACATGCAGTGAAAAAAGGGGAGGGAGGGCTACGCGAAGTTTTTTAGCTCTACAGTAGGCTTGACACTCCTTTGAACATATCGGACCCTTGCTTTTCTGTGAGCGCATTGATTTATCTAATTGTCGTTAGCAAATACTCTGGTCGTTTCTTCTGGCTTTTTCTAGTATTAAAGCATTTTCGGATCAGATGTGCGTCAAGTGGTGATTTTCCGGTTACAATCACACTACGGGCGTGACTACTAAAATTTTGCACATTTTATCGGTTATTCTTATTATTGGAAAATTCATTCTTAAAATTGGAACCTTGGCTGGCTGAGGGTTTTGCTTCGAGGAGGAACCGTTGGCGGTGAGGTTAGCCAGCTGTACGACGTCGCGTTTACTCACTACGTATTATATGCTGCTGTTGATACTGCTTTTGTTGAGTAGTTAACGCGATGCAACTCCTGTGAATTGAATTCGATATAAATTTAGACAGCCAAACCTGCAAGAATTAACGTTATATCCATGAAGCAAGCTGTAGAGAAATTGGCAACATTCCTGGAAAACATGCATCATTTGCTTTGGGTTCAAGCTGCCTAATTAATAACGCGTTATTATACCAAAAAGTTAGCAGCATTTTTTAATAACGTTGATGTCGTTCTGTTGGATAATCTTTATAAGAAACTAGGAATACTCAAGGGTACATGAGTCGTTGTAGAAAGCGGCTCGGACTGTGGATCATTGTTTTTCGTAGCTTATCATTTAATAGTCTATACGCAGTTTTTGCCTATCGTTCATCATACATCTAAGCTTTTCTAACGGAGCTAGATGACAGTATGGTATTGCCAATGATTTGCAACTAATGAACTAGAACAAACAACAATGAGCTTTTCAAGTACACCTTCACTATGCTGTTTGAACGGAAAACGTTTGACAGTTATAGACCGTGAGTACTAATTCACTAAGCTTAACCGTCTTTCTCAAGCTCGGGGCTGCTTTCGCTTTATTTCATGTAACCTTGGATTTCAACCAATGTCGATGAGGAGTCTATTGGCTCATCGGCTCCGCGGAGTTAGTAGCACTTCGGTGTTGTCTGCAGGGATCCTTCCTGCCTAGGGTTCAGGCATAGTGTGGCGTCTGCCATTGACTAGATGACATTCATAAAATAAATACAGCTGAAAATGCATCTAATTTAGCGGACCCGTTTAAACATCTATATTTTATTTTTTTAAAGCTGACCAACAGCCAACATCTAACGTCCACGGTAGCAGTTTTTACAGTACTTCGTAAGACGGACCCCATAAAATGTAAATGTGCACCGGCGGGGATCGAGCCCGTGCACCTACGTGTCTCTTCCAGTCGCAAGGCGCATACGAATGCACCAAGCCACCGAGCTCGACCCGTTCAAACACCTAGTTGGTGCTAACCGAACTTGTTTGATGAATGACCACCCCAGAACATGACGTGCGCGTTGACTCATAAGGATAAGCCTAAGGTGGCTGGTACTTGCCAGTATGAACTGCGGAAGTGACATGTACGCTTTATGTAGCTGGCAGTCGAAGTGGTGCGAAAGCGGCTCCGAGTTTAAAACAGTGAGATTTCTCTGCGTTTTTTTAGATAAGCCTACAGGCACAGGTGCGACAATCGGCCCAATATAACTGCACGGGTTTCTGTGCTGATCGAATGTTAACGTCTTGTGACGTCCTAACCAACATATCTTTAAGCTTCCAAGTGACGCTGAATGTCGAACATTGTTGTTTTAATGTTCAGTGCATGAATCAACTATGGAGGTATGAGACCCCCTAAAAATGACGTCGCAGCAGGTCCTCTGGGAAGTTACATTATTTGAGGGTTCTTTGAGTCCTTCCAAAAAAATCTTTGTAGGTTTTGTAACGAAAAGCCTCATTACGGTGCCAGGTCAAGTAATTACTCTTCATTTCATTTACTAACCCGGTGTAACAGCTCTAGCTGCCAGGTAGAGAACATTAATAGGAAAAGTTGTCTGTACAATATGGTACCTGTGTCGAGTTGATTCGGTCAGACTGTAATGACGTGTAGTACAATT
Source organism: Tropilaelaps mercedesae (assembly GCA_002081605.1). NCBI lineage: Eukaryota > Metazoa > Arthropoda > Arachnida > Mesostigmata > Laelapidae > Tropilaelaps > Tropilaelaps mercedesae. The sequence continues at coordinate 8,252 of MNPL01018527.1, forward strand.
GTTGTTCAAAGAAAATAAGATTTCGCGAAATGGCTAATTTGAGAAGTTCGTCATTGTTATGTCACTGAACCTTCAATGGCTACTGTAACAAGATAGAATCGAAATCAACGACTATTCCTCTCAATCAACATATAGCCTTCATAAACGTAATTTTGGATAGCTACGGAAAATGCATCAGTGTATTTAAACGGTAAAGATGGTTGTTGATGAGCTGCTTTAGTGCGATATGTAACCAACATTCACGATCGCCTTCAACTGATAAGAAGCTACGCTATTCCCTAAAGAAAATAGGAGACCGATTGCCAGCAAAGAACTTGAACAGAAGGTACGGTACGCTTGGCCGTGTCAATGCCTGGCTCAGTTCAAAGAAAACAAAATTTTTAGTTACAAAAACACATTATATCGAGGGCAGGAAACCTGCACCACTAACGACCTGTTAGTGGTGCAGGTTTATCCACCTGCTGGGTATCGTATGGTATTGTGGTAGTTAGCATTGGTTTCCCACGCAACGGTCAGACGCGTTTTTATAGGTGATATTATTCTCACGCGTTCAGTGTCCGCACGCAGGTGTACAATTTATAAAATAATTATGCATATATATATATATATATATACCGTGTAAGAATGAATGTTTAAATATTTGATTACACTTTACCATATACCTCTCTTGGAGATTAATCTTGATTAAAGATTAATATGAATTCCCGAACGTATAATTTTAGAATAATCTCTTCCAACGCCTGACTCAGTTTCGAAGAAAAATTGCGGCACAGTTAGAAACCTCTCGGAGCTTTATTAGGAACATAGCTGTACTGTCTCGTTGATCATTATGATGTCCCTAAAGTCATAACTGTACATCTTACAGCCCATTATTACCTAAAATATCTGAGAAATCCACACCATGTGATTAAGTACCGCCGCAAAATGTTCACTGGAGAAATCATCGGCCACTGTAACCAAACCATTACATGGAGTCAGCAAATACGCGGTAAGACCTGTAAATGAGATATTGCATGACGGATGATCGCTATATCAGTACTAGGTACTAATCTAATTGCAGCAGAGTTATTAATATAATGGGGTCGGTGAATTATTGCTGCCCACACTGCCTATCAATTTTGTGCTTTCTTTTTTCGTTACTTTTACATTTAGGGAGTTTCACTGGCTGGCTTCTTTCACCATGCAGACAGTAGACGTGGTTTTTCTCTTCATTTAGTTGGAGTGAGTTGACGTACGAGCTAATATCGGTTTGAAGTTTAAACGTTCATCACTTGATCGACTTCGATGGCAAAGCGTAATTTGAGGTTTGAAGCTGGTTCAAACCAAGTGAAGGAGATAGAGCGACGCGAACGAAGGAGACAGAGTAGACGACAAGGGATCTTTTAAAGCGAAGGTGCAGTGTACAGACACGACCTCACAGTTGAATGGCGTTAAAAACGACGCAAACGAAGTTGCCCTTGCTCAACTTTGCCTCTTCTGATTCTTCTGACTGAAGTAACGCTTGACGGACAGGCTATATTTACGCTAACGACGGAAACAGAGTTATATATATATATACACACAGTTATTACAAATACATTAACATGTAAATTAATATAAGAGCTTATGTGGATTTATGGATGTTTCTGGCATTACTTCTATCAAACTATTCGATATGCTAATATCAATTCGGATTCTATGTATTTAAATTAAGCTAAAGATTTTATTATCAGGTACAAACCTGGCATTTTAGCTTAAATGGCTAGTGAAGAAAAATTGTCGGAACATCTCCTTTCCTTTGATTCCTTTCCTTTGATTTCTATTTCTGTTCAGGCGTATACACAGTACGAAGAACTCAATTCTTTTGGAATCGACAATAAATTCGAATACCGACGGCGTTACTTGAGCCATTATGCAACAAACTTATCACAGTGCTTTGAAACTCACTTTCCCACTTTCCGGACCACTTCGTACTTAAAATGCCATATACGAGACTACTAAGCCGTTCTCCGGATATTCGAGTTTCCTAGGCTAATACAAAAAGGACAGTGAGCTAAAGCAGACCACAGCAAAATAAAACATCTTAATTGGTGTTGCTGAATTTAAAAACCCGAAAACCTTTTATGCAGGTAAACAACATTGCCAGTAGAGATTCTCAAGTTCACTCTGTGCATACAAGAGAAATTTTGCAAAGCTGTTGGCCACTTACATGTTCTATTACACAATATACATAGAACAAATATAGGCTATTAATTAATCTCCGGTTATGTTTCATGGATTTCAAAGATTATGAGTATGTATGTATACACACATGACTACATGATTATGCTTTGGTACGGAGAGACAGCTGATATTCTTGAGTTCTTGAGGGTTTTTTTCGCTCTGAACGTGTCACATTCCGATAGAGAAAGCTACGGCTGACGAGCACCTCCTTCCTCTTTAGAAATCGCTGCCTTCTCCGATGACGATGAAATCAATGTTATTTTCAGCCAAACAGGACGACCTACCTTGTTTGAAATTTTCAAGGCTCAGCTGAGAATCTCGTTCTTTTTTTCTCTTCTTGAGCTTTTCGTTTTTTTTTTCTTGTGGCGCTGCAAAATATCCAAAGCTAGTTCTCAACGCATGCTACATATATGACCATACTATCAAATAAATTGTGTAAAGTAAGTCAAATCCTTTTGTATTTTGATGCTACAGACTGGTACTTGTGACAAGAGATTACTTATACACCCAGCCTAGCCTTGTTAATTGTAACTATAATATGTTACATTGCCGCAAACCCCTTGCGATCGTATGACCTCGTTAAGTATATTGTTGTGGGCTGTCACTGTTTAATTTAATCGGTCTAAGCTGGACATTTTGCGGCCATTTACGACCATTTCCGTCCGCAATTTTTCTGCAACGAAGTTCGATTGTGCACGTGAGTTAGTTTAGTAATTAAGTATTATCCGAGGTTAAATCATAGAAACCTAGATAATGGTCCTATTTTGTCAGAAAGACCAAATTCTCTGGGTGTTCTTCTAGCAATGTAATAAATTCTGCGTGTAAATGCAGGCAGCTGATCAACACGAACCTAAAATAAGAGCGGCAACGCCAGATAATTTTGTATCCCGCTGGATAACATCTCACCTTGTATACTGGCGTCCCGACTCTACAAAAAAAGAATTCGATAACACTAGAAGCGTGTGAAGAATTATATCGTTTTACTCCTCCCATATAAAAAAACAATGAGTTACTATAAATGCCTTGGCAGAAAAAAGACGGTATCATTTAAATATTACACCTAGTGTCGCTCGCCTGATACCTAGGCAACGTAAGTTACTGTTCTTTAATTGGACATGGAAGTCCGCTACGTCTCCCGATACCAGCGCTTATTATACCAGGTACATCACTGCCCATCATTCAATGGCGCATCAAAGAGCCTACTGCTACAATTGGAAGCAGGAGATGTCACCTGACAAGAACGTGACAATTCTGAAGGCTGATAAAATTAATGTCTAGTGGGCTATTTACTTTTGTCGGTAAGATCGTAAGGATGTCCCCCGGAAAGACTCCTCAGAATAAAACTATTACCGGGCGGCCAGTGTATTCGCTTCCTTGAACATTGTTAAAAGGTTTTTGAAACAGATGATTCAATGACGTGCATGTTGTTTCACCAGTTTCAAATAGCTCACTCCATTTTAAGGATCATAACAGTAGCAACAGAGCGCCACACGGCGATCCTGAGAATGTTCCTTGGACTACAGATATCAAGACCATTAGTAAACTTAAATGTGGTTTTATAAGAGGCATGTTGACTATTGGTCCAAGTTGCAAGAAAAACATGAAAAGTACATTTGCGCTTGTTAAAAGAAATCGTACATGGTTCAGACTCTACGCCTGGGCGTTTTTGGGTCAACCAATTGATACCTGTTTACCATAATAAAAAAACACATGCAAGCCAGATGCACACCAAGCCATATTCATATTCAGTAAGTTCAATTGAAGGCGCTAAAGAAGACCCTAGAAGTGCAAGGAAGACCACGCAGGCCAACGACGATTCGAATCTTGAGATATTACTAGCCTGAGAATAGAAAACCCCAGCGAATAAATAGATAAAATGTTTTATAAACTAGCTGGAGGAAATCCGGGTGTGAAAGTGAACAAAGCCAGTGCATTAAAACATGGCAATGGATTTATCAAGCGGTACGAAATCCTGAACATAATTTTGCCTTTAGCTCCAAAACATGGTGAAAAACGTGTATATATGCTATAGTTTACAGGCTTTTACCTCTAAGGATGAATCCATGGTAATCGTTATATGTACATAAAAAAAAAATACATATATGTACAAAAATAAAAAAAAAAAAGGAATTAGTTTACCTGTGTTCCACCTCTGGTTTCAGCTGGCATCAGCAGCTGATTTAGAACTGGATTCTGTTCAAGCTCCTTAGGAGTGAAATCGAAAAGGTTAGGTAGTGGTCGGCCATCGGGCTGTCTTGCTCCTAGCCGTCGAAGATCATCGAAAAATGGTTCCGCCAGAGCATCCCAACAGCGGATTCGACATTCAGGCGTGTATTGTAACATTTTCGTCAAAAGATGAATTGCTTTTAAGCTTGGCTTATTCTGCATCGAGTCAAACAAAACAATGTCCACGCTGAGATTGAAATTTCTATTTTATTTTCTGGATTTAGTAGTAAGTTTACCCAATCTAAAAAAATTATTACACCTTTAGCTAAAATTTAGCCCTCACCTTAAGTACTTTCATTAGTGGCATCGGGTCACGTTTTTTTTGCATTTTCGGAAATCTTGGATGAAGTTTGTCCATCTGGTCCGGCGTGGGTGTTCCAAGTACACGAATGATTTCTGTGAGTTGACCAATACTTGAGTCCCCAAAGAAGACAGGCTTGAGAATAAAAAGCTCAGCAAAGACGCAACCTACTGCCCAGGTGTCAACCGAAACATCATAATTCGTGTTGCCTAAGATTAGCTCTGGGGCTCGATAGAATCGCGAACAAATGTAAGCTACATTTGGTTCACCCTCGTTGAGCTGTTTCGCCGAACCGAAATCGCAGATTTTTAACAAAGACGTCGATGTCTCGATCAGAATATTTTGAGGTTTAATATCCCTGACGATCAAAAATTGTCACATATAAGCCTGGAGTTTTGACCTTCATTTATAAAAGTGGAATACGCGCTGATATATCTTATAGTCAGTTTATAGGAAGGCGACACGCCGAAACAAAACAATACAGGCAAGATCCAAGAAGTAATATAATGCTCGCCTGTTACATTAGACTAGACTTCCACCGTTCTGTGCGCAGAATGCCTGGGCGAGTAACCCAAAAATCCTGCTTTATCTTGCATGCCAAATGCGTTAAGCTTTTGCAGTGTGTGGTAGGAACACATGCATCACCATAAAGGTCAAACACTAATTTTCCAGACGTAGTGTCCATAACAACTACCAATTTTCTCCGACCGTCACCCGAAATATGATAACCACCCATAGCAAAAACCCCACCTGTGGGAAATCTTTTTGGAGTGCATGTAGGCAGTTCCTCGTAGAAGCTGATAAAGGTAGAGCTGAATCATAAATTGATGGATTTCTTCATGGCCCTCGCGGCACCTATACAATAATGTAGCCAAGCTATCGGACATAAACTCCATTACAAGGTTGATTCGTAAGTCTGAGCCGGTTTTTTCTCGTTCGGAGAAGTAGTAAAACAAACGGCAGCAATTATTGTGGTCCAAGTCTCGCATTATGGATACCTCTCGATTCTTGTACCTGGAGAGATCATCATAGAATATAAAAGCTACACGGTACTGAGTGATTATTTTGAACTCTGAGACTGAAGTAAGCTGTAGTGTTTAATGTACTAACCCATACATATACATGGAATATGCAAAATTTACGGGTAAATCGTTAAGATAACCTTTCTTAACTTTAAGCATACTGTAATTCTGGTAATGCAAATTCTGTGACGAATTAGGTTATTACACAGTTTGCGAATGCATTGTTCATTGTTTCACATCTCAATTTGGTCAATCTGAACTAAAAAGCGTACGTATGCTGCACCTCGGATCGTGGTCGAGTCGCTTAAGAGCATATGTTGAGCCTTCGATGGTTTCCACTTTTCTAACTGTCCCAAACGTTCCTTTTCCAACGTCTTCCACCTCTCTATAAGCAATTTTTACTTTTCCACCGTCAGATGCTTTTCGAACATAAACCACATTCCAAGTCTCTCCTTCTACTTCTTCTCGACTGATCTCCACTGGTGTGCATTCAAATACGCTCATCCTCTCCGTTCGTTATCAGTCGTAGTACAGCAGCACTTCTTGCTAACTTCACGCCTAATCGGCAAAAGCAACGGCAAAACCAACTAAGGTAAGCGCACCACCCTGCAGTTTCAATTTTGCAATGAGGCGCACGTGTGGCATATGACGATTTCCGTCTGCCTTACTTCACTTTAATGCCATCCTGACATTTATATGATGAAGTATGTGTGCTAGTAAAACCTTCGTTAAACTAAGTTAGGAATCAGTTCCATCCAAAACAAAGCAGCACACCTAACTTGAAAAATCTTGCTGGAGACACTTAAGGCCAGTTCGTCCGACAAGCCGTAGGTTTACGTTAGTCTCGCGAACAGCGGCAATGCACAAGCCCAAGGATCATTCGCGACGACGCTAAGGCGAGTTAACAACAATCGACCTCGACAAATAGTGTACAGTTGCATAATGACGTTACCTGTGGAGAACATAGGCATTACAATTGTTTTGCACTTTTCATCATCATAAGGCTGTGCTACCTATACAGAAAACAAATCTACCACTGATCCCCATGCCCTATAAAAAATTCAACTATTATAACCATACATACCATTAGTTGCAGTAGTAGCAGGAGACGCTTCGTTTATGCATGGATATGAAAGTGTAACGTGGCAGTATTGAGTATTGCTAATTTAAAAAATAATCGCACATGTTTGTAGTTCAATGGCAAGTTTTATTTTATAACGGTGGAAGCACAGAACTCAGATGCTTGTTACAGTGTGTTCGTACCGATGGTGCCAAACACTGACTCCTTTTGACAATACATAAGCTCACAGAAGAGATCTGATCCTATGAATAGCAAACATCGTTTTTCATATAAGCAGTAGGAACGACAATACCACATTTCACAGCATATTGAACAACATTGCTGACAACCGTAAACTTTGCTAAATGTCGCTTAAAGCAACCTGTCAAGTAACAATTCATAAGTTCGCAGTTGCCTGCCTAAATCCTGCCGATGACACCAACACTTCATGTGTGTACCTAGGTGTGCATTTAAGGTGGTCAAAGTTATGCGAGAGCAGTTCGAGATTTAGAGCGGGGAGGGTTGCCAAAATTGTTTAGGGTGGTGTAAAAATACATTAGTTTGTGCCTATCAATTTAAAACTTAGTCATGGGATCCAATAAGTGGTCCCTGCGCATGTTAACCGACAGCTTGGATATTTTCGGTACAAGCTGTTTTCTGTTGCAAGTATATTGCGTTCAGGCAATAAGTACGGACACCACATTAAAAGTTCTCTAGGCCGACCTGGATGAATATGTATGTGTTGTTGGTTGCCCAAAAAGTTGGGTGATGTTAGGTAGTTGTTTCCGTTCTAGAGTTTTACGTACATTTAACTCAATTTAGAACTTGTAACGAAAACAATTTTTCCTAATGTTTCTTTCTCATCAACAACATTGAACCTTTAAACTCCATGAAATATGTTTTGGACGCGAGTTTTGCCTTAAATGAAGTCGTTTTGCTGTAGTAAAATCCTATAACGCTTAAATCAAAGAATTTCATTGAGTAGCTACCAGGTTCGCCCATGTTCTGGCATGTTAGGAAATCACGTCCAAAAGGCGTCTAGATTATAGATTTTTATTTTATAATGTCCAGTCTTCGCCAACGCGTCAACTGATTGTTGCCCTATGCTGTCCTCAACGAGAAGCTTGTAGAGTAAGTTGCTTCTGCCACACAACGTTAACAGCCACCACCATTAAAAGACGAGCGGAGCACATTGGTAGAGCGTGCATGAAGGAATGCCATTAAAGCATACTCGAGATAACAAATATACATAACATTATAAACAGTGAACTGATACGGAACTAGTTACAAAAACGGAAAAGAATTACGTGCGCTAAGCAAGTTACAACAGTTACCTAAGTGAAGCACGAGATCATTCATAGTTGCTTTCTAAGTGTAAGTCAGAAATAAAGTAGTGGTAATAACACAGTGTGTCTTTTTATAACACTGACGAGAAATAGCAGCATTCCATTTAAGCGTTTGTGTAACATGAAATTAATAAAAATTGACATGTATTTCCTAGTCGCGTGAATGCTGATTTGTTCAGTTTGTTCTGTGTGACTTTAAGTTACGAAGCGACAAGAGAACTTCTCTTACACCTTCCGAGGCGCTAGCTAATTCTCAGCGAATGTCTAGCCGAATACTTTAGTAAGAGACGGAAGCTGCTTTTCCGTTAACAGGGTCGTGTGCTTCGTTGTTCCTGCTCGTCACGCAGAGAGGAAGAAAGTCCCAGTGGCCCATACACCATTTATTCTTTTATTTGACGACTGCACGGCCTAAACCGTGGTTTCCACTGTCGGCTCGCCTAACCCTAGTTCAACTTCGTTCAACTTCAATTCTAATTAGACATATCTACTTAACGGGGACATATGAGATCCGGTCAAAAATGGACATAGTCACACAATTAGATCGACCTAGAGCGAAACGCAGCAGTTTACACAATCCGCAACCCGTACACAGCGCAAATGAAGGGAATTCGCGGGTAAGACCTGAACAAAAAGACGGAGCAAACTATCGACCACGGACAATGCATTTTATCGAAGTGTTGCACTGAATGAGCGCTTTGTGTAAGGCAATGATTACCGACACCTGTCATTTGTTTTATTGTGATTCCCCCTTATATACATTTTTTGTTTTAACTGTTCTTCTTTGTTCGACAAATAATAGTTCGACTGTCATCAGTTGACAAGGAAAATAATTGAAACATTGGAATGCAAAGGAAAGTGCCTTGATAAACGCTATAGGGCTAGCAGTACTACGTTAGCATTAAATAATCTACATTATTCATATACAACTGATAGCTTGATTTCAAATAGCTCAAGTTTAACGTTTTTCAGATTGAATGCATGTCTTGTGTTCAGTGCCAGGCTCGACTTTGTGAAGCTAAGCAGAATAAATTTGTTTTTCGCAAATTAGAGTCATTGACGCAACGTGGAAAAAGCCATACCTTTCTCCTTCTTAAGCTGCTCAACCGAATAAAAATGTCGTTTATCACTTGCCCACCGGCAAACAGTACAAAAGCATTCAAGTGCTCATTCTAGCTGGCAGTCAGGCAGGATTTTAATACTGAGCAAACCTTAAACAGTTGAAGCTGTTGTAAAAACGGAAGCCTCTCGTATTGGCAGACCTGCTGCGGCTACTCGTACTTCTAGCGCTAACTTACAAGTAACAGCATATACTGTACCTCACTTTTAGGGAATTTCGAATATACGTGTCGTTGGTCAATAAATAAACAGAATGGTTCATATATCAGGATAATGGAGGGATCTGTCGAAATCGCTTTAGGCTGCGGCGCTTCCTGAATTGACGCAGTTTTAGCGCGTAGCGATTACTTAGTAGTAACTGAAGTGAACCGAACACCAAAAGCCGTCATCGATATTTTACGTTATCCGTCTATCTTATCTCGCCGCTGAGTTGCAACTCTTTCAATTGTGTGAGAGCGAAGAAAAATTTTATGTCATGCCCAGGTCTCCAAGCTAGCAGGAAACGCTCAGCAACCTTGCAAACAACCTTATTTCATGAATAGACAGGCAAAGGGTATGCCCAATCGTAGAAACGATTGCGCCACTGCTCAAAGTCCAACGAATCCCTAGCGTAGATACAATCCTGTGAAGGCAAAGTTCACTTCGATTAAAGGCATGTAACCGTAATCCTATTGAGTAATTTTTAGAGGGCAAGTATAATAATAATAATATAATAATAATAATAGTAATAATAATGAAGGAGGGTTACAGAAATTGATCTTCATTCGTATTCCTAAACAGTAATACGCTAACAACGAGACCGGAAAAATAACACATAAAAACAATGGTTTCAGCGTAAAGCTGAAAAAGATGGGGAATAGACCGGCTGTTTTATAGTGTAATTTGCAGAAAGTAGTTCACGGCATTGATGGTTCAAAAATGCCATCCTTTTTATGGCGCTCTTACATGAAAAGTGCCACAGAAATACGAAGTCTAATAATCTAAGGAAAAGGGAAAGTACTGACTAAATGACCTTATGCTACAATATATCAAGATGTGATTCAATAATATATTTGGCTTTTCTTTGTTCTCATAGTCAAAATAAGTGGAGGCTTTGACCGTCAGCCAAAGACACGATAAGATTTGTTTTTGGGATTGATCACTAACATAAATAAACAACATTGCTTATTTATTGTTTAATTAAAACCAAATATAAGCAGTTTTTGTCATACACTATTATCCTCCACTCCATGTTTGACCAAAGACCACCAAGGTGAGACGATGACCGAAAGATATTGCTGCACAGTAACGTATGTTGGGCGGACCAGCTAATCGGAATTCTCTCGTACACACCTCGTACGGTCTTTGGTGGGTGTTCTACGTCACCTACTGGTGTAAATGTCGTAGCTAGGGTACAACAAAGCTTTAGCTTGTATTTAGTCTGCTTAAAGGCCCGAAAGATATAATAAGGGTGTTTAACACTTTGGTGGAATTGCGCCACAGCAAAATTACGGTCCTTAGTAAAAGACCAGTTGATCGCTGCTGGCAGAAGTAACTAACGCCATGAAAAAAGCCAGGGAAACACCGGAATCACTCTTTGGAGCTCTACACTACGGGAGAGGTCAGGTAAATCGGATAAGCTTTTGAAAAACCTACTCGACAAGGTCAAATAACCTAGTATTAAGTAATTGCTTAAGTAAGCTATTTTGGCTGTTTCACACATCAAAGCGGATTAGTGCCGTTTATTGTACAAACCTCGATTGCCTTGACAACGCTATCTATAACAACGTTAAAATAAGTACCCCGGACTGCACATGCATAGCCGTTGCAAAGATTCCAGAACTCTGGATCTGCTGTAAGCATAATAAAGTAAGACGCTTCTCGAGCATCTTAAAAAATTTGTTTAGTAATTTATCTGAGTCGAAAATTGTAATACTTTGGTCACTTTGGTTGGATTAATCTAATATAATACAGATCGTATTTACAAGCGGGCTATCGATTTGGACAGATAAATGGGCGGATTTTGTTACCAGGCCCTATCAAAGAGCGAATCCGGGTTCAGTAGTTGATGCTAGAAGTCAAAACAAGCAACGATGAAAATCATAATACTGCCTTAATGCATATTTTCCGTAGCTTGTTCCCAAGTGTTTTTTCAAGTTTTCCTCGACAATTATTTGAATGATATGTGGTATAACGTGCTGTGCCTTGAAGCTACATCCAGCTACATACTCAGAGTATAAGCGTCGTTAGACGCATCTACTGAAGACAAATCGCTGTGCCACGATTATGCTTGTTGCACACGTACGTCGGTGATATATTGAGCATTGATATTGTAGCATATTAAATTTTTAAAGCTGACCATCAGCCAATATTTAACGTCCACGGTAGCAGTTTTTGCATTACTTCGTAA
>MNPL01018527.1:20516-40711 GCA_002081605.1 Tropilaelaps mercedesae
AGTGCACCTACGTGTCTCCCCCAGTCGCAAGGCGCATACGAATGCACCAAGCCACCGAGCTCGACGATATTGTAGCATATGTACACGTTAAACCCGACTTGGCTTATAGTGGATTGTGCTGCCTGGTGAGCAGCTTGCTCACATGGATTAGGTCGGCATGACAGTGGTAGTACTAATCAAGATGGCGATGCTGCGGTCGACTTTCATATGGCAACAATATGCTATTTGCCGGTTAAACGGCCTAAGCAAAAATGGCATGATAACATTTCATCCTATGGAAGACTGATGAAGGGGTGCAATATAAATTTCTCTTTCAAACGGTGCCATAAATAGAACATAAGCCGCTTTTAACCTTTCTTTCAAAAACATTGCTTAAACTGTGGGATTGGAACGTCCGGATACACTGATACAAGAATATATGTTCAGTCATTTTAATCATATATATACTATTGATCCAACGAAACCGCCCGATGACAACGCTAACGAATTGATCAAAAATGTATGTTAATACTGTACACCGTGGCTAAATGAAGTGTGTGGCGTCTTGGACTGATGAGAACTGTGTAGAGAAGGTCACACTTTAGGCTTCGAACTCTCCAACGAGTTGAAATAATAAGGGAAAGATTTTAACAACTTATTTGTAACATCTATCAAGCTCATATTTATAGTTTAAGTGAAGCGGTAAATGGGCTGGAGGACGAATTTTTAATTAATAAACCGCTATGAATAGGCGCCTGTGAATACAGGATAACTAGATCTATCATCTTTCTGATTTTTGGACAAACGTTTTGTTTTGGCGATAAGCTGTGAAGACAATCTCCTTTCTTTGAGAAATCCAGAGTGCCTCCAATATTTCGGTAGGTAGAAGAAAAGACCCACTACATTTCTTAAGCGTCACCCAAATTTGTCACACCCTCACCGGAAGTCCACCGCGGCCTATGACCTTTAAAAAAGCGTTACAATGGCATAGCACCTACAGTTGATATTTTAATTGTCGCGAAGTAAACTCATAGTGCCAACCCGCCACGCAAAATTTTCAAATGTAATCACCCGTATCGGTCCACACACGTACCTCTTAATCTAAACTAAATCAAGACACGGCCGTTACAGTGTTGTATGACGAGCTGGTCGAAAAGTTAGATGCTATCAAACTGATAGCCTAATGGATATACTACGATCAAATATTTAAGGACCTATCTAATTTAAAGTGTACAGTGGTAGTTATCGCTTAAGATTCAAAAAGCGTAACGGCAAAAATGGAACTCTAAAATACTCATCATTGTGGAATATGCATTATCAAACAGTGAATGTGACCGTTGTGTATATCCTTACACGCATCCAAGAAACGATAGTTGCAAACCAAGTATTTTTCTTTCCGCCACACATATTAGATAATACTTTTTTAGTGCTATTGGACCAATTTGAGAACAAACGATATGCCGTTTCTCAAACAGTAATCGAATCGCATACAATGCAGAATATACAGCTACATTTAATATGATTATAAGATCTGTAACTTTGAGTTAGAACTAGGCTTGGCCCATTAGGTCTGGTAGGTCTGGTAATGGCATACTCATTTTGGAGCATGGTTCATGCCTACATGAATGGTAGGAGGACAATATTTGATGCTGGCAGCAGTAGCAGAGGCTACCTATTTCGGAAGTTTGATCTATATTGAGATCAAACTTAAACACCCAAGAAAACCTCTAGATCTCCGCAAGGTCTTTCCAAAGCTAAGGTAAGAATAAAGGTCTAGAAGCTGATCGATTTAGGGAAAGTCAGAAAGAATGTTTTGTACAGAAGAAAGCCGTACAAAACCTGTTTTGAATAGGTTTAAAAAAACGGAGCCTCCCCATTAAAACCTGCTGACAGACTAACTTAAGCCATTAAATTGTCTTTGAGAACTGGATCACATTCCTACGAAATAAAAGTTTATGTGTTGGCGTATGCTCAAAAGAAATGAAGCCATGACGGATTTTCTGCATCACTTCCGTACCTCGTGAATAGATGTGTCACAAACAAAAGATGTCACAGTCAAATATGGCTGACATAATAGCTGAACAAACGTATTATTATTATTGTCATCGTGTAGTGCTGTTACTATATTTCTACTAAAAGCATTTACAATATTATATTGATCACTGTTGCCATATCTTGTCTTTTACTCCGTGACAAGTGATTTGCGTTCTCGGCGTTATCCTTACTAAAAATTCTTTTCTTCTAACTTAATTTCTAATATGCAAAGTAGTCTTTCAAATAGAATCTCGTGTTTGCTTAGCAAAATGAGGCTGCAGAAGTAATAGGCACGTTGTATTGCTTTTCCATCCATTTAAGGAGTTTCGGAGAAGAGAATTCACGCCTATTTTTTCGTCGAGGCACGCATATTAAAAATACGCTGTTGTGCGATGGCCGCTACTTGGAATATTACCCCATTTTACAATTGAGCTTTTACAATATGACTTATTATAACATATAAATTATTTGTTATTAAAAATATATTCTGCGTCAAAAACTTAATTGACTTTCGAGTCTTCTGCCCCGCGATCTCTGCTTAGTTACTTCGTAACTAAGTGTAATTTCATTCATTCATATGTGTCCTTTTGTACTCATAATGCAAAATATATCATATTAATAATAAAACATAGCAGGCTCTCCTGAAGACTAAACTCAAGTTTTCTTGCCGACACTTGTGTGCCGCTATTTGTGATATTCGTAGACCAGGCCTTCCCTTAGAGTGGAATCGTTTCGTAGTTTTGCTTAGCACAACTAAAAGCATTTTAATTACCGAATTTGTTAACGCGAGAAGTTGCTCTGTGCCTACGTGCTAGTACATTCGAAAATTAAAACTGAACTTCGGTTTTCTCATATAGCTAGAGTGGATCAGAAAATACTTGTTTTTAGATTTATGTACTAATCAATGGCTTATCTGAAGTTCCATTAATAAATTATCGTATGATAAAGTTATAGTCTTCTATCGTTCTTAACTGGAGCAAGAATAAATACTAAAATTGTATTTTAGTAATAGGCGCAGAAAATAGAACCGTAATGACATTCGCAAGGGCTTACTAGGCCTGCTCATCATATTAGTAAGAGACAAAACTTTCTAGACCTCTTGTCGATTATTAGACTCCATGCATTCTAGCATAAGATGCTGATCACTCCCGTTTCTATTGCAGCTTCAGGGAGCTTAGAAAGTAGATTCTTGGCTCTGCTGGGTCATTGAAGGGCTTCGTGTATGGCTTCACATTACCGTGTGTATTTTAGCATATAGTATATCTTCAGCTTTGGCTTTACGGCCCCGATTATTAAGATCCTGCATTTATATTTTAGTATAGTGTAGCGCATTTGTATCGGACGCCTTTGCTAAAATTGTTTGGTTAACTGGAGTCTAAAGCTAAAGGCATTTCCTCTCCACAAATAATGAAAACCTGTATAGAATAGTTGAAATTTGTCAGGTGTACGTGTTCTTCCTTTGACACTCTACCACCGCATGATGTGGAAGATTGTACAGAAATCAGTAAAAAGAAAGCGCATAACAAGGGATTATTCCACAACGCACATTTGCAAAAGCATTTATTTTTATCGTCCTTAATTACTCTCCAAATTAAATATAGGTTTATTTATAATAGTCATTTCTCATTTTACCTGATAGACGCGCTCATTAAGGGGATCAGCGCTGATTGCCCATAACAATAAGCTCCTTTTACGGTGCTGCTCTATGATAAGATAGTCCAAGATCAACGAACATACTGGCTGACTCAGAATGTATCCAGAAATTTGCTTGACCTATTATATACTAACAATTGGTAGTCATAGGCTCCGAAAGTTAATAATAGTATTTAGGCTATCGTACTAGTATTCAAATTTCGTGGGTTTTCAAACTAAATTGGCCACCAATGAGCAAGCGAGGCAGTATTAGGCCTAATTAATCATTACATCTTGTCCAACCCTACAAAAAATGACAACTAAGCGGCAAAGCGCGAGCTTAGTACTTGGACGGGTCAAACCTTAGAGACCAGCTGTGGTCGCAAGTTTTTTAACACGGCCCACACAATATAACCCGTTGGCCAGCTACCCTTCTATTCGGCAGTAGACGAAGTTATCACCCAGCAGTATAGTAGAAGTAAGCTTTTATCCATCTCACAAGCTCCAACGGCAACATTCACTCGCCTTTCTCAGCTTACCAGCTCTCACCAAGACAGGTTGCAACTTCTCCCGTTGAGTTGCCCAGCAACTGTAGAAGTGGATAAAACGATTCTGCTTCTCCGCTACTTCTAACGCTTCCATTTGATTGTTCTGCGCACTTTTTGTGCTACGGTAGTAGTTTTCATGGGGGAGAAACCGAGGTCGGCCCCCAGCCAATGGAAATGTCGCAGCTTTAACGTAGCCTTCACCATTGTAACTCCGTTCACCGGCAACGCCAGCTGGTTTGGTTCTTCCTCCTTCTACTTTCTAATAGTAACTTCTTCCCTGGATCATCACCAGGAAAGAAAATGACTAAAAACAGATGTTTTACTCTGGTAAGAAATTAAGGTAGTCTGGTTTCGTGCGCTGTAACTAAATGGTCACCCACTGGAGAGCAAGAACTTCTGTTTAATATTTTTTATAATTTGGTAATAATGAAAACACGGGAAGGGGGAAATGGAAAGCAGAGAGAAAGATGAACCACTTTGTGGGATGTGCGCTCATTTAGAATCTGAAAACGTTGAGAACTACACAATATAATAGGAACATTAGAAAATAGCATCGCATTATAGCAGTGAAATAATAGCACACATAAATCTCAGCTAGCGAGAGACAGTAACAAACTCTACAATCGTTTTACGTACGCTAATTCTCCAGGTTTTGATAATGAATTTGTCATAGACACAGTCCAGGCAAGTGCATCTTAACTCCGGTAGTCTAAGTGGGCCGCCATTCCGTTACACTCCAGTCTGAGTAGATTCCGTTCAGATTTCAAGATATCAGCGGTGTCAGCGACGACCATTATATTGCAGTATATCGTACTATAACTGACGGTGGTTATCGTTCTGCCTATCGATTGAATGGATCAAATAGAAAAAGGCTCATTACAACATGGATTCTTTACAACATAATTCATGTTGTCCTTTGAGGAGGAGGAGAACGAAAACGATGTGGCGGACGAAAGCGGTAGGTAAGGAAACAACATAACAATACACGGCAGCACCGCCCCAACGACCATACGGGCCCAATATTATTGCTTAACCGTACAACAGGTGGTACGCATGCGAACTTAGTTTCTACAAACATAAAAAGTGTAAAACAACAAAGAGTAAGCAAAAACACCAGCAAAAATGTACGATAACTTCATAAATATTCACTTTGTTATTCGCTACGTCAAGGAGGAAGGCGGCACACGATTGATGTCTAGAAGTTCAACACGCGTTAACGTCAGGGTTTTGTAACCCTGTGCAATTATAGGATAACGCTTGGCTGCGAAAGGCTCACTAAATCAGCTGTCGAGATACGGAGGCATAACTGAGAGTTCTCGACTGTATCACTGCAATACTTCATTTTCGACACGAAGGTTTCTGTAAGGAAGACAGCTAACCGTAATTAAAAGTTCGTTGTGACATAGTATGTCAAAATAAGACCAGGATTACTCGTTGACAAAGTGGTGTGGGGGAATATATTTTTGCTGGGTATTATGCCTAACCCTTATCATCGGGTGATTATACGTCTAAAACTCTCTTCCCGCTGCGAAAATGCATGCGATACCCCTTATCAAAAAATTAACGCATCACCTAGCTTCCTTAACATGTTCGCTTATTAGGTGGCTGCTCCGGGATAAGCTGCCCAGTAGTGTCGTAATTACGAATGAATCAAGCTGAGACATGCGTGTAGTCTATATGCGTTTGTAACGATGTGAACATTACAGAGAGTGCACTTTGCGCGGTTGCCTATAAAACCAAATATCATTGACCTAAAAATGAATTAAATGTAGCTCCATAATTGTTTGGTTTTCATGTACAGTTATGTATTCGTGAAAATACCACCAACTAACGTCAGCGATGATAACTGATATTTCCCAAACGGTAAGGATATCACTCAAGTAATTCATGATGGAGCGCATTACGTCGCATTTAAGTCATCGTATCTTTTATCTGTGAAGGATGCTCCAAAAACACATAACAGCATTGTCGTTCGTAAAAGAATTAGGCGTCAAAAGGTCCCGTTGTGGGAAATAGAAAAACTACAATAAGTTACAATATGGCACAGCCGTTTTTGTACATATATGATCCGAACCAGAAATTAGATTACATGTAGATTGAGCATGCGCGTCGCTAGGCACACGCCCACAAACGACATTTATCAATACGATAACTGGACTGTTTTTAAGCGAGGAACAGTCATAGTCTGAAATTAAGTGCAAAGGATGGTCAGTTTATTTAAATTTATTGCTACGATTGGCGCCATTCGTCAACGCTTATGCCACGAATATGCGCAATACCAAGAGCATGCTATGATTATAAGCCATCTATGGTTGATAAATCATGCAACAACTCTAATTTTTAGTTATTTCGTTTATTTGTTCACATTTACAGCTATTATTCTTGATGCGAAGTTTTAGCAATACACTTTACACCTGCACGCTTGTTTCTTGCCAAAAATTAATGAATAATATGTAGGCAAAATTCAATTCCGTTACACCCCACTTTCGCTCACACACGTTCCTATCTCACGAATCCTATGTTTGAAGGTCAGTAAGCCCATGCTTTCAAAAGCGACGTCTATTGCTTTACCAACAATCAGCTGCCGCACAATTCTCTGGGTAGGCAGTATTCCGTGTAAGGCACGTATTGAATGAAATAATTTTTACCAAAGAGGATGGGACACGCAGTGGTGGAAAAAAGCGGCGAATAAAGCAAAGGTAGAACAAGGAGCAGAGTGAAAGGCACAAAACGAGCCATAAGACACAAATCATATAAAGTATCGCCTGCCCTCTTCGTTTCGAGAATAGAAGCGATGCCCATTGCTCGAATTCTGAAAAAGCTTTAACAGGGTAGTTCTCTTCAAAGTCTTCTACGGCAAACCGGGACATTTTTTGGGCTACAAGTCTCTGATTGCGATAGATTCTGAAGTTGCATGTCTCTATTGGCACATGAGAATAAAAACAATTCTGAAAGCGCTCGACTCTACGTAAATGACAAGGTAGACTTGATATAGAAAGGTTGTCCGCCTATTCGTATCTTATCATCCTTTAAATATCTTTGAAAATGCACGTATTTGTAGGTCCCAGTGAGTTAGTTTCAGTCAAAGAGCTCACATGGACTCCATTGTTCGTCAAAACATTATTTCGTGTTACAAAAAAGCTATAAGAAAATTATAGTCAACCAATCCACTTTCGAAATTCCGCCACTTGTGGTAGTCAAATTACACTATCAAGTCGTAGGAAGCCACACACGGTACGAAACTACTCCATAGAGTGGTTCTCAGCAATACTGCCAACTATCATACTTGCGTTTCATTCTTTTTAAAGAGCCCAGTATCACTTCTATCATTTTTCTTCTTGCACTCTATAATCTCCATGTATATATAATATACTACCATTGCATATCAGATGGCATATTTGTGAATAATTTATTTCTATACAGAAGAAATAAGAACAAAGAAGCTGGACTAGAAGTAGGCAACCACATCTTACGCCTTCTTGCTTTAGCTACAACCTTTGACCCGTTTTTGTATACATACCACAATGATAACATGAAATATAATAATTATAATATTGCTAAGGCTCTTCACTTAGCGTCCGACCTACTTATCCTGAATCAGTACGAGTATGGATAGTCGCATATTTCCAGTTTCAATATATGTTGGTTTCTCATGCAATATATTGTCGTTAAAAGGTTGCTTCATAATATTGTTTATTTTTTTTTGTTTACTTAATCTATCCTGGATATTGACGATATCGTGCTTTGATTTATAATCTGCTTTTCTAACATTTATTTTTGTGAAATCGATTGTCTAAGCAATCTAATTATGCAATTAAGTGAAAAAATTATTCATCAGTGCACTCATTATTCTTATATAAATATCACATTGACGTCGTAGGATACGACCCGACGAAGAACGCTCCTTTAAAGGGCAAATCGGTAAAAATACAACGTTTCGTTATAAAACACCACCCCATTTATGATTTTCTCTTAAAAAAAATAGTATATTCACTAAGTTTTAGCACAATGACTAAAAGGCTCAAGCAAATGAGTTTTCTACTGTATGCAACGGTATATATAGGCGATCTTTTGATTGGAACAAGTCTCCTGAGTATTCGTGACTTTGTCATTCAGTTTTTTACCAGCTTAAATACGGACAAGCCCCTGCACATGCTTCTGTCGCTTTTTTTTTAGTTGTTGCTGTTATGTTCCTAGGTCGCGCGAGGTATTTAAACTCTTGCCGCACCACGAGGTTGCGGTTGTCCACATACCGGCCGTTTTGTTAGGCTACTCCATGTAAAACAAATAGTGAATTCTAAATCATGCTAATATTCACAATACCACTGGTGATATTAGAGGCGACAGAGCTTTTATCCATATTGTCCCTAACCACATCAGATCTCGATGTGACCCCCCTGAGGCACACTGATTCCTCTGTCATATAGTATGCCAAATACACCTCATGTTACAATTATCTATTGCCTAGTATGTATTGTCTGTAGATTATAATCGATCCTGTACTTTTTAGAAATTGCATACAAAGGGCGATCTGATTTTCTTATTGTTGTGATAAAAGGTGCCAGTTAAACGTGGAAATGGTCGTCTGCTTTTAGTCAATATCTGTCACAACTGTCATGCTTAAGTCATACAAAAGCCGACATCAAATGAATATTTATCTCTGTTTTAAGCTTATTCAAATCTTACTCATTTAGGAGAAAGCCCGGCTGTAACTGGTTCTGAACGCCGCAGAGTGTATCAGCGCACGCTTATATTAAAAGAATCCTCATTTAATGGTGTCTCTATTCGTGACTAACGGGTAAGAATGTGAATTATGCCACGTGGCGAACTGACATTTTAATTTGAATATTCAGTAGTATTAATTTACCTCAGATTGTAGCTTCGAATTTAATTTTAGCACAAGGCCGTAAACGGCACTGACAATAAGGAACAGGCGCTGAAATAGTGAGATTTGCATGCAATTGAATACCCTGACCCGTTTCGCTGTATGTTACGGTAACGATATATTACACGAGTTCAAGGTGCACAGAAGAAGCCATCCTAACCATTATCACGTTAGTGATGATTCTACCCTATTGCATGGTATCCTGTTTGACTCACTATAATTCTGTTCGGAGCACGTTATGTGCGCTGACCCTATGGCGTTGTAAAGTTTCTATTTTCAGTAAGTTAAAAATCGATACAATGGTATACGTCGTCGTAATCCTTTGTCATTAGTTAACGAGCATACACATATGTGCATGTCTTATTCCGATTGCCTGAGTAAAGGCATTATCTTATTATTTAAATTTTACTTTTGAATGAGATCTAATTATATATTTAAAATTGAGACACACGTTACACGTCTTGCAGTATGCGCAACCTGGATGTTCCTTAGAGACGAAAACAATCGCATCAGGTAGCCTAAGCAACACGGATAAATCAAAAGTCTATGTGTCTTTAGTGATTAGTTAGTGCCCAGCATACCGATATAACGTTTAACGAGCTGAGCAACAATTTAAACCAATTACTCATGTTTCATTTTGGTGACAGTTTTAGTCACGCGAAATCTGTTTTGAGAGATCATTTTTTAAGACGTGCTTTGAACGCACCCCAAATACTAGTACAGCTTAGTTTTACACATTTTGTACGATTAAAAATCGCATACCCGGCTCGGGTTAGAGTAGTTCTTCATACATCAACATGGGATGCGGATGAAATGGAATCGCGAAGTCTCAAAGTATGAATGTTCATGTTATCGAATTTTCTGTATAATATGCCCTTCTGCCCGTTAATTTACCAGTTAATATGTATAGTTGTACAATTTTATCATACCTTGCTCTATCTTGCAGATTTCATAATGTGCGTGAATCTATATTATTCATGACGGAAGCCCAGTCGGAATCTCAAAAAATGCGTCACATGTCTCGCTAACATATTAACTGACCATCGATTTCTTAACTTCTATGTGTGTGATTAGTAATAATAATAGGAGTAATAATATGGAGGTAACAATATACAGCCACGTTACAAGCTGTGTTTCCAATAATTTCTCGATAGGTGTTTTGTTTTACTAGACTAATTACGTACGCTGGCTAACTCGAGGTAGACAAATAAGCAACTGCAAATATAGATGTCGCAATATTGGGAAAATCCGACTTTGTTAGGTAGCAGTGCCAGTAAAAAAGTAGAGAACCCAAGAATGGTTTTTGGATATGGTGGGGTGGTCGTGTGTTGAAAATGGTCCCATTAAGTGGAGGAAAACGAAGAACCTTCGGCGGTGCAGGCATATCTCATCATTCTTGATATATCATGAGCGCGGATTCATTTATCTGTCATCATACTCCACCTATTTTTTTCATATATCACCAAATTTCTTCGCCAAAAATGACGCAACTGGCCAGTGTCAGTATTGCGTCTACAGTAGATAGTTCGACAGCAACGGGCATCTATCTGGCCGTCTCTTTAGCCTAAAATCCCCGTTTCGTCTCCCCCAATCTATCTGTGGCTGCTACTGTTGGAGTAACGTTTGCGGTTCCAACATAATAAATAACGTCCAGCAGCGCTAACAAAAAGAGAGAAAATTAGAAGAGTCTCGTAACGCCGACACTAAATACAGCTGAGTTGGGAGTCCTTTAGTCTCGAGTAGCATCGGCTGATATCGATAGCACCGGCCGTACCTGAAAACTTACTATAACGTAAAGTAGACAATGGAGGGGATTTAATAGACCGGGCGTTGTTTGACATAGTCAATAAACTATTGCGCTATCGCAACGAGTTAATATAGAAATGAAAGACACCTATACACTTTTATAATAATGACAAACGTATACATTAAGCTACATTATCTGCCCATGTAGCTTTATACCCACGCAAAACATCAGTTGTATTTCAATTAAAATGTTACTGCAATAAGCTCAAGATTGAGCCCTCCTAATCACCCGTAGTGAGTATTGGCAAAGGCTGCCTCTGCTTTTGTTATACACAAACTAAGATTTATGCTCGGTGACTTGCTCTTTTTTATAGGGGAGGAAAATCTTCTTCAGACGCATGGACACCCAAATCAATATATTACAACTGTCTTAAAAACTATTTCCTCTCTCCACCAGGTCTTGGCATATTGTATAAAGCATCGAAAGCTAGGTAGGTACTACTACCCGTGTACATTCCCTTGCTTTGAATTTTCCTCGCTAGTAGAGAACCGGAAGCATCAAGCGTATTTCTATGGCTAGCCTTTGTGTCCCTTACCTGTTATGCAGTATTTTGGGTGCTCTTTTGACCTAGAATATGTAATGGCCACATGAGGCTAACTAGTTGTTTAAACGGAGTGCGCTTACATCCTGCTCTTCGGGCCTAAACACTCGCAACTCCTACATAACCGTGCTAGCAGCTCCATTGTCGTTTCGACATGCTCGAGGGCTTCTCAGAATGTGTACAACGGTTGCACAGAAAGTGAAACTTGCGAAAATAACGCCAGCTTGTTCGGGCCATGTGTCGACGTACACTGTGTAAGGTTGGCCACATCCTAGGCGGTCGTTCCAGGTGGTCAATGTCCTTGGTGGAGGAATTGACGTCTGCTGTAAATAAGTGTCTGGCCATACTGGGTGCTTTACGAAGACTAGATTTTGGCTGAAACAGCTCGTGTTCGGGGTAGCAGGTTCGACTATCTTCTCTTACAGGAGCTCCTATTCACTGGCGCTACTAGAACACCCGCTCGATGTGGAGGAGATAAATAGGAAAGTCCGGAGATATGAAGAGGCTCCTTCAACATAATTTCGGCCCTCATTAGTATTACACCCGTCCTTCTTTAGAGAATGGATGCTAGCTCCTACATGTAGTTTTTCTATGACTGCTAGATTGAAGCGAAATTGAAGCAACCCACAAAATCAGGCCAACTACAGAGCCTTAACACACACCACAACTTCTCTTTTATCTAGCTTATGGCTCACATCAACCACCTCTGAGTGCTTCTACTTTCTTCTCCACCGTGGAGGACGTCACCGGATACGGAAATTGCTTACCCTGGAGGCTTTATTTTACTGTCTCGTTGTAATAAGGGCAAGAAAGCAGTCGTCATATGTCTAACAATTCAAAGCGGTAGAGAGTCTCAAATGGCAGTCAAAGTGTTTTGCATGTTTTCGTTGTTCTCGCCAGGTGAATAAAACACGCCGAAACGTCATTCAAGTTCCTTTTTTATGTCAACCTTTAATGTGATAAGCGCAAAGCAGTGCAGTAAATCGAATCGCGGTCATGTACTTTGCCAAAAGCTATAGCGCTCGTCGAAATTGTACTGACACAGTCGGTGTTTCGAACCATTTAAAAATGCATGTATGATGCACATAGGTGATGCGTTTCCATGCAAAAATTTTGTATGAACATTCTTTTAGCATCTTATATAAATAGAGCTGTTCGTAGTATATTACTTATTAGTATATTCTTTACGCGATAGATATAGCGCCTAAAGGCTATTATAATATGGCCATACTTAGATTATTTTATTATAAGGCCTGCGTTTTAAATTTTGAACGTCTAACGTGCAATATTGGCTAGACATAGTTAATCAGAAAAACACCTCAGATCAAGAAATTTGATTCCAATTTTATCCTAAGCCTTTTTTCTTGACAGCGATTCGCCGGCGGCCCGATAGGTATCGTAACAAATGAGCGAACACGAATCGAATTTCCTCGCACGATTTTGCGACGAAAAGTTTTGCTGCTGTGCAAAAGTTAACGAAACACGGTTTGGTATCGAGATGAGCTACCTAATAATTAACATTGTTGAAATTACTACAATTACACCGGAATGGTATCGAATTTTCCGGAAAAAGCGCTTAATGGCGTCAACGAAACCACCTGGTGTACAAGTGGGCGGGAATGAGAGTGCTCTAATAGTTTGTTAAGCCTGCTTATGCAGACAATGAACATATGTTAAACCACGTTGAGAGTTTAATATATGAAAATCTTCTCTTAAAAATATCATTTGAGATGAACCAGTTTTAAACCATGGCTCACAGCGCTGCGCCCTCTCTGTTCAAGGCTAGGAGAATTTTCGAGGCTTTAATACTTTCATCCCCTTTTCCTTTCACTATTATCCCAATGTGCTCTTCCTTCAAGTATACCTTCGTTTCAAGATCCCCGCACAGCCCAAATGCTAAACTGGAATAACGTCTTTGCTAAGACCTTTACAAAGGAAGCATCTTTGCATGCGATTTGGCGTCCGAAACACGTAACAATGTTTGTTTGCTTCGAAAACCTTCACTTAATGCTCCCACTAATAAATGTATTTGGAGCCCATTGACAAAGCAGATTAATGTTACGAATTTGGTGGTACTGTTAGACACTATAATGAACAGGACATTTTTTCTCGAGACACTTGCTGACGACTACTGGTGGAAAAAGTATGAATACTGGATGGAGCGCGCGTTAGAATCAAGGTGTAATCAAGCGCCAAAGCTCTCTTCAAGATTTCGGTTTAGGTAATTAAATTCCTGGGAGTAAAAAATCTTCTCCTTCTCCTGCTTCACCTCAAATAGCTGGGCATGTCTTGCCGTGAGCAATTACCACTCATTTCGACTCCTTTTTGAATAGCGACTTATTTTTTCTCTCTAGGGCTTGTATTTCTTATTTCTATGAATAAAAATTGATAAGACTACCGAACATGCGCACAAAACATTCAAACTTTACAACGTAGGCTACAATATTTAAGCGGCTGGCGTATTCTTGCCGTATCCTCCTTGATTATCAGGTCATCAAATGATCAACCATTGGCGACCCTGTCGCCAATCTATTTTCCACTTGTCGGTGCTATAATAATGAAAAGGTGGCGTTAAGCAACAAATGAAATTGATTTGTCCTTAGATTAAGCTTCCTTTTTTGTTACGCACCATTCATAGCTGAGCACAACATCCCTCGCTGTTGAATATAAGTTGTTTGTAGATGGCCTTTCTGAACCTATGAGAATGATTTAAATGCTTGGTGGAGAAAGATCTTTCAAAAGACCGCGAATTTGTTACCTATGGCAAGGTTGGATGGAAAGCATATGCAAATTAACCATTTGAAATGCAGTCTTTGGAGTTTCCATACCTAGTTGGCAGGTAATCTTTCTCTTTTAGTTCAAAGCATCTTATCAATCCTTTATTGAGCGCACTGAGTACACTGGTGATCTGCTATAGGGGGTTAAGTAGAGGTATGCCTGAGCCTTGGACCACCACTATCAGGCGTAACTCTAGTCGTTTTCAAGCCACTGGATCACTTGTTTGAAATTATAATTATACTTAAAGGATAGCTGAAAGGTGCTATGCCTATGCGTATCACCACTCTCTATCCATCAATAGTTTTTTCACATTGAGCTCTGCATTAGTTTACGCTAGATAAATACAATATCGTTCTTACAGAGTGCAAGGTGTCAAATTCGGTGTAAATTTCGCCTAGAGACCGATGTATTTTATTGCCTTACGTATTCGGTCGGCTAAACATGCCGACCTTAGTATTAGTATTTAGCTCCACTGGAAATTATGAAAGCAACGTATTCTGCACGGCGATTGCTTCATGCACGCGTAAAATATAAAGCGTTTTCCAGTTGAGGTAATTCTCAGCTCAAACTGTACTCTCGATAGATGAGGAGTGAGAAATCAACTGTAGTCGATAAACGTACCACAGTGAAAGGTCTATTGACTTTTTGAAAGGATACATATTGCTTAAAGGATACATAGTGCGTGAAGTATGAATCATCCTGGAACACCAACCAACGTATAATTATTCAAGCGTATTATATTATTATTATTATTATTATTATTATTATTATTATTATTATTATTATTATTATTATTATTACATTTGTACAGAGAATCTGCGCGAATTTTGCCCAATATATGTTTTTATTGTTTTTTGAGCTACTGAATTCTCTGGTTCTCCCTGAATTGTTTTTCACTATGAATTTTCCATGTCATACAAATATAGTAAAATCAATCTCCACATTACCACAGACAGAATGCCTTAGTGCTTTTTTCTCTTTCTCCAAAAAGGAAAAGCCTGCATGCTACTACTTCTTCTGTGACTTTTTCCCACTCAACCTAAAACCCTACGCGATCACGAACTTTGTTCGCGTGGGCTTCTACTTTCGAGAGTTTTTTCCTAATTTTCAAAACAGCACACATATGACCTGCACGACATGAGAGTTAACAAAGCGTCCATGCTAGCCCGTAGGATCTACCAGACGATCTACCATTATACTTAAAGCGACAGTTTGCAGCGTACAGTAAACAGTACAGCGTTTAGTTTGACATTTTACTTGATTTGTATACAGTTTATATATTTAGATACGTAAAGCAGGCCGGCTCTAACGACTAATCTTATGCAATTTCTTTTGCTAAACTTAGAGGGAGATCTACGATGCTTCTGGTTCGCTCCAATCGAATCTATATATTGAAGGTTTTGTTAGCACGACATCATAAATGTAACGCTGAAGATATAAATCAATATTTTTTTTGAATCGTGATATAATATATGATCCCTATACAGCCCAGTATTACATTAATTTGGCGGAGAAGCGTCAAGCTGAAATAGTCCGTATAATATAAAGTTGCGTAGAATATTATCTATAGTTGCATCAGAATTATTTACAGACTTGCGTTGATATCTTTTCGTTCGCATTGTACAATGTTTATATATACATTATGTTTATAATAGGGAATTTTGAAATATACACTTTTTGTAATACACTTCAGAAAGCTGTTCAAGTGATAGATTCTAAAGCAATTAAAATCAGATTCAAACAGTGAATACCCTTATAAGAAAGCCGACGCAGTCTTAAGTGTAGTTGAGGCGTTTTTTAAAAAAAGGGTTCCGCGTCGCACTTTTTGGGTATACAACCTACAACCTGATGTCGGAATCCTCGGCATTCGATAAACAGCTATGTATAACTAAGCGACTCCTACTATATTGAAAACAGACCAAAATAGTCCTTTTTTTGCAACCTGGCTGATCTGTACATACATATTTAGATTTATTTATGAGTTTATTCTACATCTATAAATTTATAACATATTTTGGCACAGTACTACTTTCGACCGCAGAAGAGCGTCGAAATGAGGCTGAGGCCTTTGAACCATGGAAACCCCGGTTCTTGCCTCGCGGGGCAAATACAGCTCGAGGTATTTTTGCACATTTGTTAACAAAATCGTTGCGTGCATTAGTTAATAAGAGAAACTCACAGCTTTGAATGTCAAGTACATACAATACATTTTTCCTTTTTAGGCATCCTTATTAGAGTTCATCGTTTAGACAGCTATGAAATCTAAAATGTGGAGGTACTGTACAAGCGCAGTAGCGACACCTTTCACCGCCTGCAACCCTGTTCGTAGAAAGGGTGTACATATTGTTACACACAGCGTGGCTCCCGGGACTTGTGAAGTGTCTATTCAAGAAGGTCCATCCTCGGCCTTTTCATTCTTACTTTTGTTTTTCATGACGTCTTTTTTATCTTGCATAATTTGCAGGAAAAGTCACTTTCGGCAATACCGTTGAGCATGTCCTCAAATCGACCCTTTTTACTTTGCCTGCCTCATCTATGAGATTAACGTTATAAAGTGCGATAATTCCCTAGTCTTTAAGTTTAAAAGCAGAATACATCATGGGTGGGTCGCGATGGGTGGGTCAGGCTAGGTGGATCCCATCCACGGAGTTTGCTGTAAGCGAGCTATGTTGTTATATCCCCTTCTCGATACTTTTCCTTTATCGTACATGTATGGCCTTCGGTCTACGAAGCGTTAATTTCAGTCCTTGTCATGCACACGGCGCCAACTTGTGTGGGTGACATTGCTGTCCTACCATCTACAGACAAATATGAACTAGTGTTAAGCCATAATGTTTTTGTAAGTAATTTAGAATTATGGTACTTTTTGTATAGTGTCAAGGATACACGAGTTTTCTATAGAATCTCACTTTTTTTGGAAGAAGACTGGTTGAATTGGTCGCGTTCATGAGCCGTTTATGTTACTCTCTGAGAAATAGATCATGTACAATCTATGACTGTAACCCCATTAATCAGAGACCTTACCGTTTCAAGAAACTATAGAGATATATTTGCAATGAAGGTATGCGTTTCCAATTTTTGGTTAAATATAATTTTCAGTAATAGTTGCATTATCTATTTTACTATTTTTTATTCTGTTATTATCCAATAACCAAACTGAACATTCTGTAAGCCAGCTCTATTTATTTGTTCCAATTTAATAATAAGTTAAAATAATCATGGCTCTATTTATAGAATTACAGATTTTCGAATTATAATTGTAAACCCATACGCATACGTCTCTTCTTAAGCGGTTTATTTTTTAAAAGAGTGTTATGGACGGCGCCATTATATTGTCACGCCTGCTGTACACGACATGTTTTCGACATGCACAATTTATGCATTTTCGAGGTATGACACCCGACCATGCACAAGCAACGACACAGTAAACGGCTCAGCCTAGCGGAGGACTCTAGAAGTATTATTACCATTATTATTGCTAAGGAGGAACAGAATGAAAAAAGAAAAACAAGCGCACAATCCCAGCAGAAAACCTCTCCTGTAATACTGATAATAAAACGTTAAATAGAAGAAAAATAATTTAGTTCGACAACCATCATTCTCTACAATGTCTTTCATAAAATTTCCAGGTTAAACGTAAATTTTTTGGATACTCAATTGGAATCGCTTTACAGTCCACTCGTTTCGGAGAACAGAGATGTCCTGTCTTGCTTTAGTTTGAAACCGACTTAGAAAAAAGCGCAAAATTCAGGTTTGATTCTACTGCTTTACATCCACCTCTTCGAGACCGTTATGATGATTGTTTCGAGAGCAATTCGTCTTTACCTATAACGGTGACGGCTGAGCCATAATTCCTACCGTAGCTTCCGCAACTGCTAAGGTTGTTGCCTGAAGTAGAGGCGAATCGAAACCGCAAGGATGCTTGATATGGCTGTTAGTGCATACGAACTCCGTAAAACGGTATACAGTTTCCTCACACACCGTTAAATTGGAAATAAAAGTAAAAGGCTAGGAAACGAATGTATAAGAGGTTGCAATACGCATCATAAACATTGTGCGATGTACTAAATACGCGAAAATCGGTGAACCCCGCACAGCAAGGCCATAATCCGAAATGTTGCAGCTGAACTCTGCAAAACGTTTAAGTCTAATACAATAAATTCGCACTAATGGATATGGGCTGTATTGCTGGTGACCCTAGTATGAGTAGGAAGGCCAGAATTTTGCGCACCTGCGTACGAGAATAAGAATTCTGCGATACTTTCTTTTGTTTGTTAAATTATAATTAAAAAATCGTACCTTTGTCTCTTTAGGTTTTGCAGTGTCTCTGCAACAAAAATACACCAATTGCGCTTACCAAACTTTGTTCTTCAGGTGTTTAAAAAAGGCACTTGATTGCATTTAGATTGTCGGAGAGCCATAAAATAAAATCAGGTGGCGTGAAATCCGCTCTTCGATGCGGATTTGTTGAGGCTTCTGATGCGCTCCTGATGAAAAATGCGCGAAAGCTCTCGGCTGTCAGGTAAAGCCGGAAAAATATAAATGATCCAAATTGTGCACTTCTTCCCTTTTACGATGGGACAGATCCAAAAGAATATATCATATATCGATGTATGTGTGTGTAAAGAGCCTGGAGAGTACATGGTTTAACAATTATGTAGTGAACATATGGCAATACATGTTTTTCCTTTCATGTTTATTTCCTCTTGTATTATGTTATACAAAAAACGTCTTCGATGGACTTCCAACGAGTTCTGCGGCTATATTTGTTAATATTCTTACTGGTTGCATCCTTATTCTCATTTAAAAAGTGGATTTCATTAGGAATGGACCCACTTCTCGATTTTGTATTTCAAGGTACCACAGCTCTTTTAGAAACTACTTTTGATTGAATTCAAGACATTTTTAAATTCTGTTTTCTGTTACATCGTCATCAGTAGGTATTCTTGTTTGCGACAGATATTCGAAAGCAAAACGTTGCTAAATCGTTCGCCGTGTTTTCTTCAGAGAACAGAACCCCGCGTTGCATCGCCCAGTTGAGATCTCGTTCCGTCTTGTTCCAAACCGGCTTCTTGATTTTTCTTCAAGAGCGCTCAATAGGGAGCGACAAGGAATCGGTGGAAATTTCTGTCAAGCGTGACATTTTCTCTTACTCTATTTGGAAGGAATCTTGACTCCATTACTTTGCGCGTCAGGTGGAGCGACGTCCAAATTTTTCAATCTCCTTTCCAATCCTCTCTAGGTGAAGAGAGAGCTACGATGATTACCATCCACTTCCAGCTACATTGAATTGTTTTCTTATAAGTTGATCAAACAGAAATGGCCAGTATCTGAACCACTATAATTTTTGAACTATATAAGCTAGAAATGTGCGGTAAAGACTTGCTTCTCTTCTAAATAAAAAACTCTTCTAAAAAACTCATTGAGTTGATTAGCTTCATGCAGGTTACATTCAGATACCGTTGCGGCGAATACTGTAACACATGCTAACTTGGGCCGACAAATACTTTCCTCCAGCCCCAAGCTCGCTCGAGAGCTTTTCTTATTGGTCTGATTCGTTTGACAGCTTGCAAAAGACCAATTTCTTGGCTAAAAATTTCGCAATGTGACTTTCTCTTCACTGCTTCTTGTCATCGCAACTTTTATAACTGAAATGCTGGCAGCGGTGGCTCACGGTTAATTAAAAAAGTCGTGATGCCCAGTATCATTAATTTTCGCTAGATTGACTTAGCAGTGCCCCCGTCCAGGAATAAAAGCTTTACTATATGTATAAGCTTTATTAGATATTATCCCATTAAATTTTATTACTTGTAAATGAATTATGCACGAACTAAAGGATTCTCAACTACACCTTGTCTTAACGCTTCCAAATGTGTTGCCTCTAATTAATAGGTAGTTCCGAAGTTGGGTACCCTTGTTGGATCAACTTAATAATAGTTTTCCAATTTTAGAAGTATGTGCATATATATATATATATATATATATATATAT
>MNPL01018527.1:41226-61581 GCA_002081605.1 Tropilaelaps mercedesae
CTATATGAGCAGCAAGTATTGATACATGACATATGGAGCACTGATGGAATTTGTACCCCTACGCAACACATTTGCGACATTGTCTTGCGTCATAGGCGACGTAGGACTCTTTGTCCTGAGTCTTACGTCTAGATATCGTGCCATTTTGCCCACATCTTGGCAGGACCTGTTCCATCATTGAAAGAAATTGCCCTCCCGTTTGGAATCCGTCGAATCGATCTTGATTTTCGTACCTCGTTTCGGTCACTCACTCTTGCGCTTGCTCTTCTCTGGAAATCGGTACTCGAAACACATTTCAACAAAGTGCAGCAAAATCGGAAGTGCCAAGCGCCACTGCGTTTTGTTACGACCAATGGCCAGTAATCCGGTGCACGGGCAAACGCAAGCTTTCTGGCAATCAATTGAAATTTGTTTGCGATTATCGAATCGGAACACCTAGTAAATTCGACGACAATAGTATGATGAAACGCGAAATCATCATTCGTCAGACGCAGAACAAGAGAAGCAGTACGCACTATTACACATTGTTCTTAAAAGTTCTATTTTTAACAAAAAAAATTCTTAAAAAGTTATTTCCTTAAAAATTGCTTGCAAAATACGGAATATTGTATTCAAAAGGCTAACCAGCGCCAAAAAGGTACACATACCAATTTATCACATTAATATTGATATTACATTTCGTTTATTACGATACAAAATGCTAACTTCTTTATCGGTAATATTACCTTTAGCTTGACTTAGTTCATCTAAGGATATCATTTCAGCCAACAAACTAAATGCTAATGTACAAGAGAGATACGAATTGGACTCCACACACACGATTCACCAGCTTCACGTGGATGGTTATTGTTATGGCTACATTTAAGATGAACGTCTATATATATATACATATATATATGCATAGTTATTCACAGAATGAACGAAAATAGAAATAGATATAACGAAGTCACCTGTAACATAACGATTTATATCTATTTTTTCTCATTCTGTAACTAACTACTGTGTATTCAATATATTTACTAAATATGTACTGCTACTAGATATTCAATGTGGTTACAACTTCGTTTTAGGTTTTATATTCGCTTTATATTAACTTATAAATGATCTTTTTTTAAATGAACGAGCTCCTCTCGTCTACAACAGAGAAGCCCCATATACAACTATTTTTTTAGTACCAGCGTCAAAGTTACTACAGTTATCATGATTATCTTTCACACATCCCTACAAGTGCCTCTGACCTTGGCCAGAGTTTGCGCTGAGACACTAGTAGACGTGGGATACAATTACACCCAACTGTGCAGTTGTACGCAGACGTGAAGTAGCGGTAGGGCGCAACAATTGTTGTTCATTCCGGCGTGAAATGGACGTAAGTTCCTCGACCAGATAAAATAGACAAATGAATTACTCTAGGAGCATATGGAAAGACCCTGTCCCCTTCAGGTTGCACGCTTGCCTTGAATTATGTCACATATAGCGTATTACGCACGTATACAGGTAAGATGACTTTTAGAGCTTATGTTTGTCTGCTTTGAATGAAAAACGTTGTTGTGAAATGTGTTAATACTGTAAATTTTTTAACAGAGTCGTTCAGGGCTGCAGAAGCCTATTGTTTGAAAAAAAACAGATTTAAATATTAGAGCCGATTTCTTCATTCGCAAGCTAAGGCTCGACAAAAGTATCGCGGCTTAAACGACGCCAAAGCTTCACCATAAGTTTAATCATGGTGACGCAGTCAGTCGTTCTAACAGCAGATGGTCAGCCTGCAAACGGACACCGTCTTTCAGTCTAATACCTAATGAGTGTGATTATCCAGTATGTTCTGCTACTCCATTACAGTTGCTCATGTTCTACAGCATACAAAAACGCACTACAAAATCTGTACGAAGCTGGTACCACAAAATTGATAAATGGCTTGTTTAAAATCGAAAATGATATCCAGTTAAAAACTATAGAAATAAAAATTGTTACTCATATAACCGGACCTCTATTATGACCTGAAACTACCAAAGAGACAACGAATTAAGACGAAGGCTAAAGTCATAAATAAGCAACACCTACGCGTCACATCTGGTTGTTACGAATAGATGTGATTGGACTTTGCTGTGAAGGTATCGTCTCCAACACTCGTTTAGAATTTTTTCTAAATTCTACTAAACAATTATTCAACTCAAAATCTAAACGATAGCTGTCAAATGTAACTTAAAAGTCAACTCAGGACTCTGATGCTTCGTTTAAACCACATTATTGACTCTCTACTATCTACAGCACCCAGATACACCATGTTTATTGCTCAAGCAAAACTTTTCGATGCCTTTACATTACTTCATATTGCTTCGGCTCGAAAGTTCCTGTCAATTTGGTGTTCCTACAGCTTGTTGCTATGTATTACGAGGTCTCCACCCTTAGGATCAATGGTATTCTGTAAGGCCTCGATTGGAGCCAAAATGGAATTGTGGTCCACGCTTTTCCCTTTTTCGGCGTCTTTTCCCCTCTCCCGTGTTCGGAATGCTACGATGCTGATAGCGATATCCCTCATCGAAGGACATCGATCATGACCACACTAGGACAGCAGAAGTCGCAGCAGCCCACATCAAACAAGATCTACATGCTACGTGATTGCAATCTCGTCCACCACCATTTCCCCTAAGGGGCCAACGCTAGGAACACTGCTAGAAAAGGGTAACAGAAGCGGTGATGTTGGTAGTAAAAGTGTGTTAACGCTAGTGTCGACCAAGACGCCCTACTAAATCGAAACCGAGCCGTAGTACTGAGCTATGGAAGAATAATATTGTCACGAGCACTTTTCGCTGTAACAAAACGAAACAACCGTTTAACCATTACTTAGTGATTTTCGTTTACTGAAAAATCTACGTTGGAAGCTGTGTCATGAACAATCACACTGTTGGAAGACAAAAGCCCAAAATCTTTGATTTACACAGAGAATGATGAAGATATGTTTTTTACGGTTCCTTTTATTCCCTGGTACTTTTCTTCTATCTAAAGTGTATAAATATGCTAGGCAGTTTAAATAAAGCTGTGTAGGGCTTTTGCGTATAAAAGATCATACACACAAAGAGATACAGCATATTACAATTTGCAGATGCATTTTACCTCACGAACCTTTACATCTCGAGCTCTATTAAGAAAGCCAGTAATGCCCCTAAATGAGTTTCGAAACTAATACCTCGAGGTGCTGCAATTTACGCACAGAAATTAGATGAGTAAATTATTTACACATCACAATCTTCGAAGAGCTTCAGTCTGTCGACCCACTGAGTTGGTAAGCAGAAAACAGAATTGATATCAATGCTAAAGAAACTTAAATCATTGCGTTCTAAGAAAAACCCGCGGACCTCAAATCTAACTTACGATTCGAGTTTCCCAAAAAGCTAATTTTTTAGATATCCTAGAGAATGAACTATATCACTTATAAGCTATTATTTGATTACCTATACTACTATTTGACTATTTGAAAACTATTTGACTTTCCGTTCGTTGCGATAAACAGGACTACCTTCTTCATTGGCCTGTAACTCTTAACATTAAAGTGTGATATTTGAACGATATCTTGAAGACAACGCGTACATAACAAGATAATGGCAGTAGAAACATGTACGGCCAACTTGGCTTTTTAAGGAAATCTCACAGACAACTTTATATTGGCGTCACGTCGCGAATGTCACGTAAATGTCAGCGATTATCGCTCAGTCCGAAAGTATACCTCAACTATACGTGTTTTTTGAGTATTTGTATTGCTAGCAACATTTCCAACTATTCTCTTCGCTGGTGCTATCATTGCTAGAGTATAGATAAAAAGATACTGATTTTATCTGAAGCGTTTTTCGATTTCTCTAAAAGAAACCTGTATTGGTCTGAATATCAAAGATACTTTTACATATAACTTCCACTAACGACTACGTTGTGATTTGCCGAGTCCATATAAAAATATTCTGAATTGCAATCCCCAGCTGAATAAATGAAAGCATCAGACAAGGGAGCATCGCAGGAAACACTTTTTGCACAAAAAATACGGATTTCGATTTTTAAGTCGCATATCACAAAGTGTTGACCAAAATCTTTACAGCAAATGCATAAATAAACGTGAAATATTGACGCCCAATCTGCATAGACGATGATACGTCAGCCAAATCGAAACGTACCACGGAAGTAAACATGAACCAGGCTGATTTTGATATGAAAAGAATGCCTATGAAAAAGAAAAGCCTTTCTAAAGAAATTGGGTGGTGGAAATGCTGGCACGCAAGTTTAAACATTGAAAACACCATACGGTTACAAAATAAAGGGAAAGCCCTTAATGATTGATTGCTATCCATAGAAACTGGCTTATACAAACATGGCGAATGGCTATTCCGCTGTTACCGCTTTGCAGAGAGCTTTATTGTAGAGAAGGTAATTTCTAGTAATTGAGTACTGTCCGAGGCACGGCAGTAGGGCATTAGTGGTAAAAGCACCAATGGATCTAGCATATTTGTGCACTTAACTTACATCACAATCCCAAAGGCTATGTCTAAATGGCAACGCCTGTTTAGACTGTTCGTTAGGAACATTACGGATGTGCAAAGTTTTATGACTTGAATAAATTCAACGGAAAATAGAATAGTTAAGTATATTAACCATAAAGAAGCTGAATTATACCGTCCCTTGTTGAATATAAGGTCCGGTTTTTGTTTGACTAAACTGGATATTGTCCACATGAATAATAAAAGACCCTTTATATCTTCTGTACTTTTTTTAGGATGTATATGATGTTGACTTACATAAAGGAACAGTCGTTGATGCAACCAACAGATATTTAAGAATCCGATTAACCTCGTGACAATTTTCTTTCGTGAAGATGCGACCATTTTTCTATGTACGTTCCTTTATAGATCGACCTTAGAACAAAATTATCTTTGAAACAGTTGTTATCAAACCAATTAAAGAAACTAGTATAATACTCCAAAAACTTAGTTTTTATTTTTCCGTAGAAAACTCAAGCACAGTGTTTGCTAAACCTTTTCGCATCCACAGCCTCAATTATTTGCTGTTTCACAACGAAGTCGTGTGAAACCCGCATAGATGTGTTTCAACATTGCTTTTAGCACGACATGTCATTCAGAGAGTGCGATTTTGTTCAGACCTAATCTTAATATACTACCTACCTACCCAATCTAATGGTACCTAATATAGTAAAGGAACAAATCGTGTAATAATCATAACGCGTAGCTCATTTTAACTATAATTTTTGTTGGAGTTGATTCAGATAACTATTAGAGGTTAGCGGCTAGTCCTCTTACCCGAATGCATGAAATAATACAGACCAGATCCTTGCCTATATAGATCACTTGCCTTGCTCGCAGGTAATCATCCCTATTACGCCTCACACGTCATATTGATTGCCATATTGACCAGCACCACTTGCTGTGTCGCCACTGCTGTGACCTGTTAGGGTTAAGGTTTTCCGCTAGCATTCTCAGTATTGCATCCTCAGTCTAGCTTTGGCTGGCCGGTTGCTGGTGGCCTCTAAAACTGACCACCGTAGTTTATAACTGCCCAATATGTATGTAATAATAATGATGATAGTAATAATAACATCAGCTATAAGTTTACAACGTGATACTTACGATTATACAATAGCGGATTAAATAAAATAAATAACAAGCCAAATTAGAGGAAACCTTGCGGTGCGAATCGTTATTATATATAGGGAAAATAGGGAGTTTCCGGAAGAGTAATTATCATCACTGAAGACCCCACACATAGGTACACAGCAATTACCCAAATTAAATCGATAAGAATCGATGAATATTGATAAGAATAACTGGGGTAAATTCGAATGTAAAGCTGTCCAATATATATATATATATATATATATATATATTCTTCGAGCACGCTGACACTTTCTAAATCACCGGGGGCTCCGCCGAATATGACAACCCTTCGAAGTCGGGGATCAAAGTCAACTTTTCCTGCATGCCATCTCGAGTCGAATCCCTGAATATGTCGCCTTGCTAGTTTTTCACTGCTTCAAGACGAGCATGCTAACGATAAACGCTCCAATATTCTTCTACCGCTAAAATAAGCCAAATTCGAGGCAACATTGTGGTGTAGATCGTGACCATATACAGGGAGAATATTGGGCTAGGTCCAAATGCAGCGTGTCATTTTTGCCCCATTAATACACTGCAATCGGACTCCCTTACTATATCCTCGAAATATCCCGCAATAATCCTCAATGATTCGAATCTACCCTTTCGTGCTTCTGTGTTGATTTCCTTTTTTCTTCTTTTTTTTTGTCTTCTTTGTATTTTGCAATATCATTAGCCCCAGAATATACAGTATAGGTTGATCACGCTGAATAGCAGGACGACGGTAACACACTTCTCTCGCGCGCATAATTTTACTTGAGCCATTCTAATTCTCCGGGCCATCGCCGACTCAAGAATGTCATCAAGCAAGGCTACAGCAACAGAAACGCTCGTTCTGTGCACACGCCTTTAGTTAGACTGTCTACCTGAATTTCACTCCGTTCACCGTATCAGCTCGTAACGCTATTTCTCATTATTGAAGTTTATCCATACGTATAAAACCAAGCACTGAATGGTACTATTGTCTTCGTAAAGCATGTTACCAAATGTAGGCAACGTCAGGGTTATATTTTTCACACACCTTGATCATAAAGCTGCTATAATAGGTTGATGAAAATATTGCTCAACTACACTTAGGGAAAAAAAATTCAATTTGCACAGTAAGAGCCTACGTATGAAGCAGCACGATCACCTGCTCGTGCCGCGATACCGGCGTACATAGTGACAATCCCATCTGGTTCGCACTGGGTCTCAGGAAGGAGACGGGGAGATGGTACTCCTGTAATACAACGTTCTTCTGTGTGGCCGAGTTTATTCTCTGTTCCTTCCATAGTTCGAAGAGACGCGGACGGAACTGCGCTATACT
The DNA here is from genome assembly GCA_002081605.1 of Tropilaelaps mercedesae. Taxonomy (NCBI): domain Eukaryota; kingdom Metazoa; phylum Arthropoda; class Arachnida; order Mesostigmata; family Laelapidae; genus Tropilaelaps; species Tropilaelaps mercedesae. The sequence goes on from MNPL01018527.1 coordinate 48,181, forward strand.
ATCGCTTCGAGATTCGCCATGGTAAGGTTGCCACGAGCTGGAACTGATGCTGCTAGAACGATTCCACTCACGCAGTGCGGCGCATGGCTCCGTAGCTTGCTCGTCACATGTAGAGTTCGCCCCTCACATATATGACGTTTCTTGCTGCATAGGTAGGCACCGAAGAAAGGCACCGTAGGACTTTGCTTACTATTGCAGTCCTTCTCAAGTTGCGCTTGAATCAGCAACACTTTTTGTGTATAATTTTTGTGATCAATTGGTATGCTTAAAGTCATGTAGTGATGAATTAAACGGCTCACCTAATTTTGTTTTGAAAGGAGTTACTGAACGCAGTCTACGGGTCACATCAATCCATTCACCATAAACGTTCGAGCTGTAATTCATGTTTCTTCGTCCATACACCATAAAGCGGTATCCTTCACACGTAACCCATAGATCATATAATGTATATCTAAGTCATACTTGTTCAGTGTCAGGAATTTCCCATCTTAATGGCGGTTTTGAAAGAACTTCCAGAGGTGCACGAAGTAAATCATTAACGGTATAAAAAACCATCCCCTGTTTGCAGTTGGACGAAATGATGCTTTTGGTTCTGTTTGGAATTACTTGACGCCTTCTATTTTTGTCTAAGTCTTCATAATGTTAAATAGTCTTGCGTGCTCGTAATTATTGCTTTCAGAAGCGCCAAATAAACCTACTATTTTAAAGTGTTAAAAACGTGTTACACGGCGCGATCTAGTCTAGGTAATAGCACATTAAATGATATTAAACGGTTTGTGATATCAATTTTTGTTCAAAAACTTGAATCAAATCCTAGCACGAGCGAAGAGGTTAGATTTACTCAGGCATTGTCCGCATGTAACAACGAACCGAGGTGCGCGGTCTCCTTATAAGCTGAAATGTCACTTCTTTTAAACGCACATATCGGTGACCTTGATCACAGCAATGATAGCGCGGAAACGAACGTTGGAGTATCCTCTCCTTCAGAAAACAGCCTATTGGTGAACAATGTCCTGCACTCGAAAGACAACTTGCTCGAGGCAGTGTCGTTAATTACGAAGCTCGGCAGCTTACTGAAAAAGATAGTTTTAAAAAGTCGTTTCGTGCATTTCAGCGACAGTGTTGACAATATGTGCACAATGCTTATTAAAGCCATTCTTCAGCACAGCTCGTCACTGCAACACTTACATCTGGAGGGCATCCCGCTGCAGAATAAGGCCTTCATCGAGCTGCTTCGCCAGTCCCATCTAAAAACGCTAATCCTCGATAGCAACGGATTGGATTGTGACATACTAAGCAATTTAGATATGTATCTTAAGGGCGACCTTGAAGAGCTCCGAATCGAAAAAAACACCATAAGGGGCGCATCAGTAAAGGCCGTCGCAAAGCTACTTGGCCAGTGTACATTGCTCAAGAAACTTTCTCTGCGAAGTAGTTCGCTGCAATCTGCCGCCATGGAAAAAATCCTCAGCACAATTAGTTCTCTAACCGGGCTTTGTGAGCTTAATCTGTTTGATAATGACGTGGGCCAGAACAGCCACCTGCTCACAAACTCGCTTGAAAAGTTTACTAACTTGGTAACTGTCAATCTTGGCGCATGCAGCCTGACGGATTCGGCTGCTGTAGCCTTTGTGACAAAATTTCAACGACTGCGCGTAGAGTATGTCAATTTTTCATCGAATCTGATCTCGAAGGAGGGCTGCAGCGATATCCTTAAAGCTATTCGCGGTTCCAAGATTAAGACATTTGTGCTATGGGGAAATCCGTTCTGTGTCGCTGAGAACAGCGCATATATAATTCGCCAAGTTGAGGTATTGGTGGCGGAGTACAACATAAAAACGCGACTAATATGGAAGCGCCATGACCGGCCCGAACGAATGGGAGAAATTCGCCGACGGCTGGACTGGAGCGAAATTGAGGTATTTATGAATAAACCTACTCTCGAAATGTTTATTAAGATACGAAATGTACCAGAAAAGACATTCCTGTACCTGAGAAATTTTCAACAAGCCTCTGTGAAGTGCTTAGTCAATTTGCTATTTACCATACTCAAGTTTTATTGCGATTTTCACGACCAGATTGAGCATCGAAGCTCGATGATTGCGCCTAACTTTCTTAAGCAGGATGTTGTCAGCATGTGCGAACTCGTCTTATTTTGTTGTCTGACGCCGATACTGTCGAAACGAGCAACAGAAGAGGATCTCATTTTAGAAATTACTTCGCGTCTCACGGCGTCGACAACTCCAAGTGAGGGCACGAAGGGAAATCTTCCAGCTACGCGGCTTTTGTGCAAAATTAGTGAACAAAAATGGGTCCCTCAGAAACTGCGTCTGGAGCTTGCCGAGATCGAACGAAAAAAGTTGAGCATACCTCAGCGTCGGAGCGTCCCTCTTATGTAAGCGGCACGGCGGATCAAAAGCTCTATGTATCTTGAGTTTTTTAGCGCTGCTTTTGGAGGGTGGAGTACCTGTGGTAAAACAGATGTTACCAGACAGATGTCTGGCTTTCTTCCTGTAATCCCGGTTGAGTTAGATATTATTTCACCCCACTCTTAAATTTAACTTTTGCAGTAATAGCAGTTTAAATTTAGAAAACTATTTAATGAGAAATTTTAATTTAATAGAAAAGAGCTAATAAAAGAGAGAGAGAGAGAGTAAAATGAAAGATTGTTAAAGTTAAGTTAAAGTTGTGCCAATCTATGTAGTCCATAAGTGTTACGCGAATTCCGTGCGAAAAAGTTAAAGCAAGTAATGCAGAAAAAGGTACAATTTAGTACGAAGCACTAAAAGTACTCTGTAAAAATCGCCATTTAGCTGGCTTTTGGTATAGCAGAGACAATCCTTCTGATGTCTTTGCATAAATCTTTGCCAAAAGAGCATTGTTTAGCCTGTTGAAAATACGCATCTTCGGCATTGTCTCTGCATAACCTACTGATTTAATTACAACACCCGTAGGTTAAGTAACATTAAACGCATTAGTTGATACTTGAAATTTGCCAAAAACATGTGAATGACTGTTTAAATTTTGTTCTCGATCCTTGGTTCATATCTCGGTCATGCATTTAAGTTAAAAATCAATTAAAAATCAACTGTCAACCTGTGTTGGTAAACCTCGGTTCGGTAATTAGTTGTCGTGGTCGTTAACATAGAAGCCCTTTTTGGCAGATTTAAGCCACCGTCACTTCCACTCCGTAACCTCTTCAGGTAGATTCAACTGTATGTCCACCTAGTTTAAATTAATGGTGTATGGTCTCTTTCGTTTCTATGCTCATTCATGCCTGAAAAATACAGAGGGTCCCGCCGCATCCATATGCTAAAGTAACGGGCAGTGGTGTAATCTTCGATTGCCATTATCGCGGATTTTCAAGGTCTTTACAATACCTATGCTCTTGAGTCTGCAATCAGTTGCAGAGAATAAATAGCTTCAAGAGGTAGTGACATTGTAGTCTGTTCACTGTTGATATTAATTATTACCCGCTATTACCTTCAAAATAAAAAGAGAAAGGCACCAGTGTACAGGTGAGAGTGGCATGCAATCGAGGGCCAGATACTTGATTTAACCGTTAGAGGCTGGGATAGTAAAACAGTATTCAGTAAATGAGGTTTGGCTTACTAATCCATTTGGCGAGGCCAGAGGGAACTCACCAAAGTGCACGAACATTGAACCACGACGGTATTGTTCCTAAAGATGGCCTGCTTAAAGCTAGATACAAAGGGCAACGAGAGGTTTTTATTTCGAAATCCGTTATATCGATAGAAACTATTTGTTCTATTTCCAGCGAGTTGTAAGTTGAGTTGGCAGGTTCTCAGAGGCTGGCCAGGATATTTCAGCCCAGGGTAACAGCAAGTGTATGATTAATATAACGAAAGTAAAATTCACTAGAGATTCATAATCGATGGGGCCGTGCGTGCGTTGCTCTTGTGTACTTTTTTGCTGCGTATGATGGCACGTTCTTTTATTAGATATGGTTTTTTCCGACGATCTTGTTTATAACACTTATCTGAAAAAGGACGACACCGATTGGACAACCATATTGAAGCGAAATCATAGATAAACATAACCTGCTTTCACAAACAGGGGTCAGATGTTTTCGTCTGACTGAAAATCAGACACTTGGCAGGCACCGTTCCTATGGAAATGCTGACCGTTTCTCCACGATGCGAAGAGAATTCCAACAAAAGGATAACAAAGGCCCAACGCTACTAAATCGCGTTGAGTCACCACACACCGTCCTCATTGACAATGCTCGTCCGCCCGGAAGAGTTCTTTAGCAAGGAGCGCCTTACGCAATCGATGAAGGGCAACGATAGTGTGAAACGAATTGTTTTTATTGAACCATGACGACAATGATCTACACAATGGCTGCAGCCGTTGTTACCAGTAGTGGAGACCCGCTCCCAGAGATTATAATCCTTTACTCCCCGGATACAATTACCACTAGATACGCTGCGTGCATTAAGCTCCCTGTGACGCGAACTAATTTCCAATTCAGTCAATGATACCGTTTTTGCTTTGCCTTTCAATCATAGCATGTATTATCTAAATATTAGTGGGCAAGGTGCTTTCACATCTAAGCGCGGTTCCAAATATAATATTACATTGAACACTATGTAAACACAAGTTATAGAAGTCAAATACAAGTCCAGTCAATTATATAATTGATTGCCTTTCTTTAATATATTTGTTGTGGTACTGTAACATAACGGTGCAAATAACTGCAATTCGGCACAGGTGTCCCTAAAACACGAATTGTCGATTCCTTTATATCTAAAAAATATGTTTTTGCCTATAGATTCAAATACAATCTCGATTGTTCAAATAAGATATGCATAGCTACCACCATTATTAAGTGATGATGCTCGACATCGGAAGAATACCCGGGTTTCCATTTATGTCTACTTTAAACTTCGAATTATAGAAATCCGGCAATATGAGCCTGGTACAGTTAAACGGACGATAGGACATACATTTTCCTTAGTAGTTCCTAAATACCAATGTTATATCTATTAAATGGACCTGGACCCTCAAATACTTGATAGCGATTTTGGATCGGCTTGCTACTTCTGAGAAATCTTGTACCGCTATAAGTGAAGTCTGTTACAGATAAATCATAATGTCCCTTCTAAACGCTCCCCCGATGCCGAGCACGATGTTAGAAGTTTCCATGAAGTTTTCATGAACGCACATCTTCATGAACGGCCATTGCGTAAAGCCTATTATTATTATGAAAAAATATTCGCTTGGTTACTTATTACTCTCTGGAAGCGTGCCGACAGGGCGATATCTTCCCTAGCAAACGTAGCAAATGTGAATGTAACATCATTAAGATATCTATATGCGTATGACACCAATATACATTTCTATTAATTCCAACAGTGATGTCCGACAGGATCGCACTCTCAATAATCTCAGCAAATTTGCTCAATGCCAAGCGAACCATTCGAGCGATGATTGCCAATTTTAAACGATCAGTTCTGTGTGGCTTGTGTTTCACATCTACAGTCAGATATTTAGTGTCGCCTATACACAAAAACGGTATTCTATATCAACAGCGCAAATATTTTGGCAGGGTAGTGGAGGGTATTTAGGACGTGTTTAACCATAGGTTATGACGCAGTTTGACAAAGACGCCGCAGTACTTCAAGATATTGATGTTAACTTGTTTGACAAATATTAAATGGAAATCTGACAAACACCAGCAAAAATTCGTGAAATCATTACAGTGGGAACTTCGGAGCGTGCTGCAAATAATAAAACTGGCGTTACAAATCGTATTTCGAGAAGTACTTCTCTGTAAACATAAGTTCATTTAGAGGAACGAATATGGTTTTTTTTAAATCGGGAAGTGTCTCATGTACGGCACACGCACACTCAATCAATGGGGAAAACTCTCATGTTTAGCTTCTGAGTTATAGAGTCGGTTTAACAACTCTTAGACGTGCTTTAATACATAGTACATATCCAATTTTTTCGCCTGCATTTTTCGTTTATTTAAATAGCATTGTTGTATATCATTCATTATACTACCTTCGTTATTACTTTTTGTCAAGCGGCTGCACTAGAGTTGTTATTATCGATTTCCTTTTTAATTACGAATGAACTAACAAAAATAACTCACAAAATACACAGCTCATTAGTGTTACGTTAATTTAACAGTAGTAAGTAATGTTTTAAAGGCCATAACCTTGGATGATCTATCAGAAGTAGTAATAATAATAATATTTTCAACTAGTAATAATTAATATAATTAAGTGCCGAAAATCAACTACATTATCAAATATTTTTAGAGTTAACTGCCTGTTAAGACTTTGAGCCGTTTTGACCAGACGATGGTCAGTTCCAACATTGTTTTGTTTTTGTTCAACAACTGTAGTTACTTCAATTCAGCGTATTGCTTTCCTGTTCAGTAATGCATTATCACTGCCACATTTTTTACTATTTTCTTTGTGTTGTTTATTTCATTTCAACACTTTTCTACTTTAAATATTGCGATTACCTAAATTCTGTCACTGTAATCTTCTTGCTTTCAGTTAAACGTATTCCAGGAGATATATCTCCATTATTAACCTAACAAATAAAAAGTTAGATCGGATTATCGGAAACTTTTTTGACACAACCACTATTTTAAAATTTATGATACAATATGCAGGTATTCTCGATTATTCATTAAATTGCCTATTAGTTTTTAGATCTTATCGATCTTGGCCATGCGACTAAATCCGAATGAGGCAGTAAAAGAAGATCTAGAAATTTAACGATCGGTTGCAAAGATATGCCCATTGGCAAATATTCTGCACTAATAAGAGGTCATATCCTCTTTCATAAATTTCGTTTTTTTTTGCATTGCACATGATGTACTTTTGTTCCCAATATTGGCAGCTAGAGATAACGATGACAAATAAGCTTTGCATGCCTCACAGATAAATATATAGAATTTGTCGTTTTTCTTTTTTGCAGTGGTTGAAAAAAAGCTTGGTGTGAAGAGCTCTGTGTATTTTATAATAAGCCGTTTTGTTCCATTGATCGAATTACTATATGCGCCATGGTGGAGTATACATAAAATTTAGCAGAATAACGATATACAACGCGCAGTGTGACTTTTATTTATGTATCCCCCTCTTATTGATTCCGCTTTGGTTTCTCCAACCATTATAGCACCGAAATTGCATTTATAAAGATCATGAGCTTAAGAATCTAATATTCTGCTTACGAGGGCGCGAACTTAGCAGAATTGTCTCCTTTTTTTTTTGACATGGTCCAGGAACAATGCTATTTACGCGAACGAAGGCACCGCCGCTGCATCGCAGTATAAAGTACGGGCCAAGTACTGTGGGGTTCAGTGGCATACCTACGTTGTACCTACGCCCCCACTACCCACTAAAACGTTCGATGCTCGCCTTTTGACCTTTTCCCGCCCTTGGCCCGGAACCGACAATAGTCATTACAGCAAAATCTTTTCGCTTACACTTTATCGTATGATGGGACGAAGGTACAAAGCTGTACCTTTCACGTATTTACAGCGTATTGTTTACGCAGAAGTATGCACTAACATGCTGGAAATTGAACCCAGTCTTTGTATTGTAGCATCAATGCGCGAGCTAGTGTTTTCACGCCGTTACAATATCGAGTTGTCAGGACGAAAAGCCTTGTTCAATTCTTCACTTCTGACGTGGAACGCATTCAAAATAGCGCAACGGCGTCTCGTAATAGCTCGACCATTATAAAATAAACTGTGTACTCGAACTCACGTATGAGCCAATAACTTTGTCTTATAGAATGCGTGATAGGTCGAATCAATATTAAATTCTGGTACACGTTACTCGTGCTCATTTGTTTGACTATTATTGTGTGGTCTATTCATACATATGAATGAGCGCAGCAGATCAAGTTCAGCTTTTGTTATTTCTTCGACCACTTGTTCCTCCTATTCCACTTTAACCAAGTGGAATAGGAGATTCAGTTTTTTATCACTGAACTCTAGCTTACCCTGTCGCTGTATTTATCATTCTGAGTTAAAAACTGCGGTAAATATTGGGCCATCTACTTAGTGAAGGATTTTGATTGGCCTGAATAATGGCCTTAGAAAACTATTTTTGCAGTGCTGGCAGGATATAGGTTAATCGTTTTGATAAACTGGTTGAGCACAATAGTGTTATACGACACTCAATTACTGCGAAAAAATAATGTGTTGCTTTTCTATATTTTCCTAGCGTCATGCTTACAAAGAGGGTTTCATACGTTCTGACCTTCAAGTCTTTGTAAAAACATTTGAAACCGAGGTATTTTGCTTTAATTGTTTTTATCGTAAAGCTGGCATAACTCCATTTTCTATGAAACATGGCTGGTTGCAGATGATTTTTTTTCTGTGACGAATTCACTTCATTTATTCATCCTAACCAAGGGATTTCAATATTCAAATGAGGGTTTTTTAACAACGTAAACATGTGTTCGAATCGTTGTACGTCTTTCGTAAAATGAGACCGCAAACACTGGCTTCTGTTTATGGTAATTGCAGTTAGAAAATAATTTTTACGCAAAATATGAAGCTTTTTGGGCCAATTCAACGTTTTTTATATAAGACTGTCTACTTGCTCATAATATAACCTAGCGGCAGGTCAAGTGCATTGGACAAGCTATGGCATGAAACTGGAATAGTTTGTTAGAAGCTGGCCATCGATTATCATGATGGATTATCTTACAGGCTTTGATCTCAAAGGGCTGACGGCATGGGCCTAGTGGACGAGGAAGAAGAGCGGAAAGAGATTGAGTGCCTGTCGGGAAACCAGCCAAATCGTAGTTAGCTTGTACTTTGCCTTCTCATGCACTTCACATATTAACCCCCTAACTCTCGCCCTCAGCTCCTATCCACCTGAAAGGATCACGCTTGAACTAGTGAAGATATCTGGTATTGATAACTTTTGAGAGATTGCTCCAATATACATATCTATGAAAGATGGATGGAGAAGGTATGGTATGAAGATCCGCCGAGAGCCACCCATCGTGCAATAGAGAAGTTGGAACATTTGGAAAGTGGTTTTATGTACACAGTAATATTTTCAAGCGTTAAATGCTGCCAAGGACTCTGGTTAAACTACTAAGTCTGGAAAAGGGGCTACAGTCACCAGTCACATAGCCCAAAAAAGCGTCGAGGCGGTAGCCTAAATGGCAAAATAGATCTATGGCCGGCGCTTTTCAGTTCGAATCCCGCTAGTGACACATGCACTTTGTACACATAGTATTATGCATTGTATAGTTAAAGTGCAGGAAATAGTAGACCCGTTTTGACCCAGAAACGAGAAGGGTCTTCAAAGAATTCGTGTATTTTTTAGATCAGAAGTGTCGATCCCAACTGTTTAAAATTCCAAATCGATGTTACTCGGCATAAAAAAATTGTATCTTTAGAATGTTTCATGCAGTGGTCGGTTTTCAAATATACGCGAATTTTCGTTACTTATTGCATTCTTGTGACAGAATATGATACGCTTAAGTTTTATAACACCGTCCTTTTGCTTTTGTCCGGCCATAATTGTTAACGGATGGCTAACTCTTGATGTTGATGCGCACAATAGTTTACAACAGACAAACTCTGATATGAACAAGTCATCCGACAAGCCTAAAAATTGAAGATTGTTTTATATAAAAATATTGGAATATAGTAGGAAAATAAAAACGATAATGAAACCTTACCATCGACTAATGTCGAAGTACATTAGTTTGCGACTTTTACTTCTTTTCAATGTGTACAAGCCAGAGTAGTGCTTACTGCACTTCTACGACATATTCTGTTTATAAACGTAACATAACATCTTTCCAGAGCCTATAGTTCTATAAAAATTCGCTTTAGCCACGTTTGTTGAACAATCCGATTTTTTGATAAATAAGCTTGATTGGTGTAAAATGGTGATCCAGTTTTTGCTAAACGATAACAACATTCCCATATAACTCATCATGTGCCGTATAGAACTCGTGGAAGGACCACAGTATACTTTGAGCATGTTCACAGGAACTTGACTTTAAGGTCCCTCAGATAGCGTCGGAAAAAGGTAAGCGAAAGAAAATAAAAAGCGACCATACGTTCTAATTGAGCAATTGCACTTAATCGGCAAATGTGGTAAATGTGAGTGCTCTTATTGTAAACAATATGATAGCAATGAAGTTGTCGTTTGTAAACAGACTTGCTATAGGATATTTGCCTGAGTAGTCTAGTTCGATTACAAGGCACACGCTTCGTACATGCACGAATACCAGTATACTGTGAGCGACTAAAATGCCGACTAGGAAACCACTATAATATCTAACATATTTTACATGTCACGTCTATGAATTTAAAATTCCTGTCCTGGCGCCGATCAGAGCTGAAATTAATGGCATAAATTTCAAATGCCATGCATTGACTTAGACCACAGTTGTAGACTACGTTCATGAGAAGACTTCCGCCTGGCATAGCGACATCGAAAATGGAAAGGTCTGCCAAACTACCCATGGCTTTTAAGTGTCTGTTATCTATAACGTTGGCGCCCAATGAAATGCTTCAGAACCTTCACCGAACGAATAGGCTCTTGGGGGCGAGAACGTAAACTCATACACTATGACCATTTCCATGGGTCTTGTGCGAGATGCATAAGTTTCGCCATTTGAGTGCGCCTGAACGCGTCGAAAGTTTTGCATCGTTCACGTGCCAGCAGAATTCACTTCAGCAGGCTCGGCGAAAAGCTATAATTTAGTAGTTGCATTGTTGAAGTTCAGACGTGGCTCAGAAAAGCAGCAATACAGCAAGCATAACCACTTTTTCGCGAAACGATAGGGTACAATTGAGGAAAAGTTTCTTTAGAATTGGATAAACGGAGTTGTAAAATATAATGTGATAAGAGTCTTGCCTCCGCATCTAACAACAATGGTAACAAGCAGGCAACGGACTATAAAAAAGCACAGCATCGTCGAGCTATACATTTGAACCTTAACGGAGATTTCAGCCGTGTAGACCGTCTCAGGGCGAATAGCCCAACAGGTTTAAAAGGTATTATTGGAACAATCGATGGATCGAACGCGAATATAATTTTATTAATTTAGCTCTCACGTATTTGATTCTATTGCGATAGGCTTTTTAAAATATATTTTAAATTTAATGATTTGAGTTCCGTAATTTTTTTCAAAAGCGACGACGTTTGCTTGATACCCTGATTGCACCGTAGCAATATATTTACAAATGTATTTCAACATGTTTACAAATGTAAATGTGTTCTCCATGTTTTCTCTACTTGGATAACTTACTAATATGATCGAATGAGGCCTTTTGGTCGGTGCTTTCAGCGATAAAAACGACTCCATTCTCATCTTACGACATAGGTAGCGCCAGCAGGTAATAACTAAGGATTACTCATTTTCCAGTCCTTATTTCACAAATTCATAGCTTCCTTTTTCAAGAACTTCGCAGCCGATAAATTGATTTTTGGATGTAGGGCGTTTCTAGCCTAGTGACCTGAACATCTATACGCCATACTGTCCCAAAAATGGAAATATACGAGGATAGGCCTCGCGTGGCTTCTTATCCACCAGTCCCACCAGTTCACACACATGCATTCGTGCTGCAGTTTTTGCCTTGGTCATTCTCAATGCGCTAGAGAAAACGAGAGTATAAAAAAGTTCCTTGATGCGTGAAATGGTTTTCTATTGACATATTGATTTGCTCTTTTTTCAGTGGACCCGCAGGTTATACACGTGCCTACATTGGATGTGTTCTAGTTGCGACAGACGACCAGGCTCCGCACAAAAGAATGGATAGAACCGCGCGCTGCGGAAAGCGGTAACGTAGTATTAGTTGAAAAGCAACGGAGCAAACGTCACGAGAGGCCAAGGCGACAACAAAGCAGGAAGGCATTGCTGCATAAACGATAAGCCATAAGAGCAGACGCGCATACTCAGGTAAGTAGCACGCGTTAAGTAACGAAATTGCAAACACTGGTAAACATGTATAGACAATGTCGTTCCTCTATTGGTGTAAATATGAATAAGGCAAATAGGTCCCTCGCTGATAGCTAATTCATTATATATATATATATATATATATATATACTATCAGCATTGCCTCAGCTCTTTCGGTGCTCCGCTCGGTTTCCATTGACGGCTTGACCTTGAAACTGTGGGTCGACGTCGAGGTTGATAATTTCGCGGCCTTTTGACTGTATACATAAAACACATCGAATATATATGCCCTGATTCCTTCGTCGTTCCAACTTGCACCTCATGCTCTGCTTCGTTCTTGCAAACGATTCAGTTTTGAAGATGAGGCGGCCTCGTCTTCGTAGGTCACTTTTTCTTAACCTATGGAGAAAAGTCGCAGCCAAAGGACCGCAATATGTAATAAACGTTCCAGCCAAATGAAAACAACTCGACAATAATTTGGCTCTATTACCCCGGGCGGTGAGATACAGTAAATCAAATACCAAATGAATTAAACTGGAAAATAATAAATTATATAATAAAATGAAGATTTTTCACATCGATAAGTTTCAATAAAGTTAAGTATATTTTAATCAAATAAGCCTCTTTTATATCAAACAAATTACGATGGACTCTATAAGATTTGCATCTGCTTCGCAAATTAACTAAACTAGCGCTGATTCTGTACGACGTGTATCTAACTATCTTAAGAGAACCGAACTAAACATCGCCCTATATGGTTAGTACCTATCTTATGAACCAAACCAGTATTGATTCTATATGAATTGGACTTAAATCTCATGTGAATTAACATGGACTTCCTGCGACTTGCTTATGTTTCGTTGTTGTATTACTACGTAAAACGGATTCCATATAAATATAAATGTGCAACGGTGGGGATAGAACTCGTGCGCCTACGTATCTCATCCGGTCACGAGGCGTACGAAAATTCAGCAAGTCATCGAGTTCGACCCGGCCTGGAGATATGGCCTGGATCTAACTCTCTTTTGTCAACCACATTAACATTGCCTTGTATGGAGTTCGTAGAGCGTACACATAATTCACGCTATTTTTAAGCCGGTCACGTCAGGCATCTTACAGTGTACCACGCAGACGCCACATAAATGGAAAATGGTAGTGTATAAGCACGATAAATTTGACACAAATTTTCCACAAATAGCCACAAAAAACGCGAACAGTTGGAATCATCCACCTATAACACGAGGTAATGCCTAGAGCAAGCTCAGGCGATGAAGAAACCGCTTCTCTTATATTATCGGGGAGGGGTTGGAAACTAGTTTTTCAGGTAGGTTACCATAGTTAACATAAGTTGTAGAAACCCTATATTACCAAGTCAGTCGAGCTCGGCAACTTGGTGCATTCGTATGCGCCTTACGACTGGAGGAGACACGTAGGTGCACGGGTTTGATCCCCGCCGGTGCACATTTACATTTATATGGG
>MNPL01018527.1:62216-77021 GCA_002081605.1 Tropilaelaps mercedesae
CGGATGATGGTCAGCTTTAAAATATATTGCCAAGACAATAGAGATATACGGAGGGCGTGCACTTGTGTAATTCCTAATTAGACAAAAGGTTCTTCTTCGCCTCACTGTCTGCGTCTCATATACAGTGTCCCGAGAATTACGACTGACAAATTTTATGGCTTTAATCAGTGGCATATCTCAAAAAGCAGTTTTTTTTAATCGTATATAGCTATCTATCTTCGAGAAATGAGAGCAATTATGTGTTTGCACTTACTGAAGTTTATTCATTTAATATTTCGCACGACATATCACTTTTGTTCAAACAGCGTTCACCCGAGCTTAAGATATAATAAATTATATCTCTATATACATCTCCGTCGACACGATGTCAAGATTAGGCAACGTTGAATACGACCTGCTTCGAGAATGTACTACCCAGAGCCTGAAAAACGGGGCCCTTTTTGGTTTGACGTTGTCCAATGTAGCTGAACGCAAAGTTTCTATAGTCAGTTACCCAAGACCATTGAAAGTAACAGTGTTGATCTCAAACGGTCTTTCTCAAGTTTACGTTTAAAATCTAATAATGTTGCATAGATCAGGTCTAATTTACTCCTTTGACTTCAACAATGGAAGAGCTTTTTAATGGATGCTTTTTTACGTCCTTGAATTATTTCAAGAACAGAGTCACTTGCTGTCAGTCGAGATGCTGATTAGTTGTACTATTTGCATGCCACAATGTTCCTTACTCCGTCCTTTTGTGTGATTAAGTTGCTACAGTGGCATCACCTTGCAAGCATTTGAGAATCGTCCGGCACGTTCTTATATATATGCGAAACACATGTTTAGTATAACATGTATTAGAGGCTTCTAAGAAGTGCCGAGATAGCCCAGTGACTCACTTGGAAGGCTACTGGCCAAAAGATCAGTTTAAGAAGCTCTTCACTGTATCAGGCTGTTGAATTTTGGCTGAAAGCGCAGAACTCTTCGAGGTACGTAAGCGCTCTAAAAGTGATTTGTGTCTGCGAATTTTTTCATGAAGTACTTCCTATACAACAAATTGATAGGCAATAAAGCAGTGCAAGAGCATATGTAACACATAGTTCAAACGGCTTCATTGTCCCATTGTTATAAAGACCACTTCAACGGAAAAATTATTAGCGACACAACGTTAAGCATTGCTCAGAAGGAAAGGAGTTTCGTTACTTAAAAAGGACCAATTGAAAGAAATTGGTTACAGCAACATAAGTTGAAAACGACGTATTCAAGATGCAATTGGGGTTAGCGGCAGTTGGCTGGGGATGACTGTGCTGAGAGTTTCTGCAGTCCACTCAGCCAATTAAGAAGACCATACGCCTTTTTACGTTACTCATCTAATAACAGTAAATAAACCAGTAAATATCTATATTTAGTAAATATGTTAATGAAGCTTAAGATGACTAATAATCTACTACAATTGTTATAGCTATGTTTAGTTATCTAACTCTCTCATTGTTTTTCTTATTCATCGGATAGCCGTGCGCACTAGACCTATCAATGCCAGTTGTTTATTTTTATTTTTTTTAAAGCTGACCATCAGCCAACATTTAACGTCGACGGTAGCAGTTTTTGCATTACTTCGTAAGACGGACCCCATATAAATGTAAATGTACACCGGCGGGGATCGAACCCGTGCACCTACGTGTCTCCATGCACGCATGCACCAAGCCACCGAGCTCGACCAATTCTAGTTATCGACAAACGCTTATCGCGCTTTCCTGCCTTATAAGCTTAGTCGAACACTTTCTGTGAAATCCGCGTCAGTTATTAAATGCTTTTTGCAGCTCTTAGAAAAAGAGATTGTTAGATTGATGTTCTACACGTTAATTACTTAAACAGAACGAACCAAGTCTTGGCATAGTAAATATAGACGGCAAATCTGAGCGATCTGATACCAATTTAAAAGTCGTTAACCGATAATAGCGGACGTCGAATATATTAAGTCTACGAAGTGTCGGACCCACTGGGACAGACAAAATGCTTAGATCTACATTATCACATCTGAAAAACGAATCGTATTGTCGTTTCTAACCGATTTTGTTTATCAAGTTATACGAAGAACTAGGCTTCAGGCTCGTGCGGTAGAACGTTTGTTTTCTGCATAGACATGGACCGCCGTTTTGACTCTTGCTGGTCAGTACACTTGCACGCTTGCTGCTTGTCTGAAAACGTTTGCCATCGTAGGGGTTAATTCTCATACGATGTCATACGATGAAGTAGCCTAACGACTGATGCGAAAGTCAACATATTGAAAGAGCGAGCAAAGTGAATTTCGAGTGCTACCTTGATTATAACTATGAAATAACTAATTCGGTGGCGCCTCCGTTACTATTAATTGAAACTGTTTACAAAGGCAATGGAGGCCAGCGCTCGATCATAGCGCCAAAAAATGTATGCAACAAGCCGTGCCTTTGCACTTCGCCCGTAAGAGGCTGTACGGTTAGCAGATTAAGGCGAGGTGTCCCACCACAACTGGTGATGAGGAACATAGTAATCAGGATCGGCTAATAGTGATATGGATAGCTGACGTTCATCTTGTAAATCTATTACAGCTACGTCAAGCAAGGAGAAATTATTGTATGAATGAACTGTGTCTGTAGCAATGAATCTAAGAACGGGATGACACAGTAGGAACGTCCCCAAACAGCGATTACTCCACTCACAGCAGGACGTCGGGCTGACTAGCTATTTGCAGACGGTCAGTCAACAGAATACCTTATATCAACAACTGGCATAATTTGAATAGGCACCTATATACCAACTACATGGCAATGGAACAATACAAGGCAATACTCAGGAAGAACAGAACTAATAAGTGCCATAAATCAGGTTTGTACGCTAAAAAGTGCACATGTACTTATGCATATAGAAATTATCTTTCATTCGTTGCCAACTGTGAACGCAAACTGGTTGAGTGGTTAATGCATGTATGCAGAAGTTATAAAATGCATTTGGAAAGTAAGTGTACAGGCCTACGCGTAATCTATTTTAGAGACTAGATTCGAAAGGGGAATGTACAGATCTTAAAATGGTGATGTCTAGCGTCTAATGCCGAGTTGATCCTGAGACCGTGCATTACACACGCAACGTATTTACAGAGTTAACTTTAGGTGGAAGATCAACCGATATGCCCGCCCAGGGGTTTGGGTATGTGGAGTATTTCTAGGAGATCATAACTGAGCCTATGAATTCTGTTCGCGGATTCTCTAATGGCCCTTTGCTTGATACTTTTGACCAATGCCAACGTTTATGCAGGCAACGTAAAACTGTATTATGCAGGATACAAAATCGAGCGCAATGCCGGTCGCTTTTGTTTACACTGTAGTGCAACGCCTGGATCTTTCGCGGAACCGCTTGCATAAACAGCGAGCTTTGGAATTTTGATGATACAAATAATTTTATGCTAGGAGCCTTCGGTGCTAGTTCTTTCAGTGGAATTCAAGCTGAGGGACTTCCAATCAGGAGTATCTATCTAGTAGCAAATCATCAATGAAAAGTGACCAAAATTGAGATAGCTCGGTGGGAGTAATTCGTTCGTTTTCCTAAATTAAAACTTTTTAAAGTTTGAATAAAAATTTAAATGTTCACGAAATCGTCAAAAACAGCAGCGCATTTGAAAGGAATGTCCCGACCGGCAAGTGGCACGTCGATTTATCATTATTTATTACATGATAAATTTAGTACATTTATCATATATTACCATCATTTTAGACTTAAAATCTAATAATTGCGTCAAATAGGATTCTATTTTTATGTCGTTTGACATTTGCTGCATCTTTAACTACATTGAATAATCCCACGTTGAGATATGGGCAAACACAGGTTAATTCTCATAGGAAATACGATTGGAAGTCAGCATGTACAAACATGCTGATTACCTTAGATATGCACCTATTTGCTACTTTATCGTTGTGAACACGTCCTGTATCAACTGCTGAACAAATTTCAATGCAAAATTTTGAACCTTATTTTTAATGGAAGCCAATTTGTCTGCCGACATCTCAAAATAGGATAACCTAATGTAGCTTGTAGTTGCTAGTAGTTGTAGTAGTAGCTAATGTAGTTGAATATTGTTTGGCAGTAAGTGATATTAGAATCTTACCGAAAAAGAGCCTTTTACTACTTCTACTACCTTAATCTCTTCTAATTTCTATCAGAAAATCTAAGAACTAAACAGAACCAAAGATTCCATATAAAAATGCCACCTGCGACCTTCTCTTGTAAGCAGAGGAATTGTTTGTACCTTCCCGTAAGGCGACTATTATTCTTAGCAGTTACTAGTAAATTCTTTGTGCTTAATATGCTTTCGGATCGTTAGTTTAAACTCGTTTTACTGAGCCCCAATGTTTAATCCAGAATTACCAAATAAAACTGTGTGTATAATCAAACCTGTAACTGACTTTCAATAATCAGTTTAAATGCACGACTAAGCTATAAAAAAATTGAAGGTGCGTTCGCTAGTCAATAAAAGCTGGAGACACGTTATTAAAAGAAGAGCCGCATGTAGCCGATAAGGGATGACGAGACATACAAACACGAAGTCATTGAGATAAGGACTGCTTGAGGAAGAGCAAGCACCACTGCACTTTGTTAACGACAGGGAAGTGGACATACTTCGTTAATGAGCGACTTGTATTATCACTACGTCGCGCTCCCTTGCTAGTGGAAAAAACAAGAAACGTGGCTCAAAAGCGTTGTATCGGCATTACTATATATATATCAGACTGCTCGTAATGGCTAGCGAAAAATTTGGTACATTTCAGACCTCGTAAAAATGTAACCCGAGAAAGTGCGCTGATCATATTAGCCTTATAAGCCTTGACTGAAAACTAAAGTTATGCTGGTTCCGATGTAAGCATTTGGCCTACCAACGTTGACACCCCCCCCCAACACCCCCAGATAGAATCTCGCAAAGCACATTTAGGCTGTATTTATTGTTGTAGATTTTTTAATAATGTAGGTTCTCAATCGTGAAAGCAGAACACATCTATCTTGGGAACATTGAAAGGAAAATAAATGCGTGTAAAGTGCACACTCCCTTTAGGTCTGACGGCCCAGGCATAAACAGCCGACAGCCAGTATGTACACGACTGGCCGCACCACAAACGTCAAAATTGATTGTGGGGCGTAGCGAACTGTCGAAGGGAAACCAAAAAAGCAGCAATTTAATCCCTGCACGTCGACATTATTGAATTTCCCTTGTGCCGTCAACTGCGAATCACTTGGATGGAGGAACTCAAACGGTCTCCTTCGTGGCCGCATAGTAATTTTGTCATAGACGTCTAACTCTGGCGTGGCCGGCATTGGTAGGAGAGGGGAGCGTGTAGAAGTCATTATGTAATTGTATTAAGAACTACTCGAACTACAGCAGATGGCCTAAAGAAAGCTAGAACATAGAAAGATGAGGCTAAATACAGTGGACGACGATGCAGTGATCCTTTCTCAATAGACCCCGAAGCATACGGTCCAGATAGTAGACCAAGCATACAGAAGTGCCAGCCACCCAAGTAAATCCAGCCCTGGACCGAGGAAAATCCGTTTGAGAAATCGGATTAGTCTATTGAATTAGAAGCCTAGTTTCCTCTCTTGCATAGCGTGAAAGATTCTGCAGACTTTGCTGTTACAGCGTATGCGATATACTACAAAAGGTGTACGCAAACCAGGTCCATCACACCGAAACCCTGTGTTGCCTTGAAACAAAGTTACTGAATGCTCTCAAAACGATTTCACGCGTTTCTGTTGAGGTACTAGAGAACAGAAATAACAGAATGATCCGAAGGAGGAATCATTTTTGTCCGATTCAAGCGTTCCGTGATCATTAGAAGGAAGGCATTACCCGCATCCATGGATGAGAATTGCAAGCTTCCCACGTTGTGCTCAATACCATTTTAACTCAAACGATTCACAAAAAAAGGCATTTTATCAGTTTGTTTTATGGATGCTTTTTAATTAAGGGTCGTAAGTTTAGGGTAGTGCGAAAAAATATAACTTGATTCTACCTGTGGGACGGGCTCAACCGACTAAAGGGCATTTACCGAACGCGCACTGTTAGAATTAGCGTGCGTCGGAGCATACGTAAAGCAGATGTTCATCTAATTTGAAACTCCACGGGTTTACAAATTATAGCAGGTTTGTGTGCTCTGAGCCTACCAAACTAGCATACTAAAAAGAAAAACGTGGTGAACACAAAGCTTAAATATAAGACGAAACGGTAACAGGAAAGGAATTATCAGGACTCAACCGGTGGCCACAAAATTAGGCTAAAGGCTAGACAATTTTACAATATCTGTTTTTTGAAATTTAATATAGAATTTCAAGTATTACATGTTAATACTTGAATAAGAATTTTTTGAAAATTGAAAAAAATTGAATAAAAGATTTAATATTGAAGTATTCAAGTATTTACCAGTTAGTACGAAAAATGTTTCCTCTAGTCAGTACACTTTTAATCACCATACAGCACAAGTGTATGTTCTGGAAAAGGAACTTGTATACGTGAATGACCGACCCACCTTGAGTGGACGTTTTAGTGACGATGGCAAGCGACATGAATTTTAATTCCTCTTTCGTTCAAGACCCTGGGGGGCAGTCAATGCTTCCTCTATGAAAGAGGTTTTACCCTTTAGCGTTCCATGATACCGCCAGTATAGCCCACATTAAACCGGTTTCTCTCCCCAACGACCATTTGAAAAATCACAAAAGCCCCAGCTTTTTTCTTCCGCAGTAAAAGATACAGGTATGGTGGACCAATACAGGCCTACTGTGTATTGCGTGTGCTGACAAGAATAGTATGGCCATCTTCCATTCTCTATTTTATTGTTACATCTGGTGCGCATACAGTCTTTCCCTCCCCATTATTTACATTCTTGCTAAATTCGAAGATGTACACGTGGATAGTTTCACGATCATCTCAGATCAAACACAAAGACACGCGCACTAAGACATGCGCACACAGACATGCACACAGACATGCGCACACACAGGCGCACGCACACAGACTAGCGCACAGACAGGCGCGCGCACACACGTGTACATATATACACACACACGGGCACACACACGTGTACATATATACACACACACGGGCACACATACGTGTACATATATACACACACACGGGCACACATACGTGTACATATATACACACACACGGGCACGCACACGTGTACATATATACACACACACGGGCACGCACACGTGTACATATATATACACACACGGGCATGCACACGTGCACATATATATATATATATACACACGGGCATGCACACGTGCACATATATACGTACACGGGCACGCACACGTGTACATATATACGCACACGGGCATGCACACGTGTACATATATACGCACACGTGTACATATATGCACATGACGCCCACAGACAGACACACACGGGCACACAAACTCTATAGAACAGCTTGAGCGAAATTGAAATTCTTAGTAAAAACAATTCGTTAATTCGAAAAAAAATTAATTCTCGCGTAAATTCGTGAGCTCAATTGCACTGTGCGTAAGAAGTCTGCTTCGTGTCCAAAAAAAACGTCTCCCTTTCTATGTTTAACCATACATAAGCACATCGTAAGAGGTTATTCGCTGCATAAGATTATGATTGCAACAGCAAGCTTCATGGTCAGCAGGCTCTGATAAATTGTAAATAGAGTATATATAGCGACGACTGCTATATTTAATTCACATTTCCAGCTGAAAGTGCCTCAGCAAACTTCTTAAAGGTCGTATCCGTCGCGGGCGGACATACGATTCGGAAAACGAATATTAAAAAGAGAACAAGGCCGACGACCAGTAACACTGTCCCCTTTACTGGCTTCGGGTACCCTAAGTTACGGTGTAGTTATCTACGTCGCGACTAAGTTGCTATGACCAGCAAAAGGACGGAAACTTTAAGGAAAAGTGGGTTGTTTAGAGTTTCGTTCCAACCCATACGGAGCAGCCACCCAGCGTGTAAATGTGCCTGCTGCTCGCTTTAGACTACTTTGTCCCCATTGTTTCGCTTAAATGGACCACCAAATGGACTCACTCCCCTTGGCCGGAGTCTCGCCTCGAAACCGGCAGCGGCCACAAGCCGCAGCACAGCTTCAACCCGCAGCAAGGACCGCGCAAACGGACACAGATACACACATTTCCACCACCTACACTATTAGGCCTCCTACACCTACCCCGACATCCCCCATTAGCGGTCGAGGGTTCCATGGTCTGGTCTCGCCCAGGGGTAGAAACCGGCCCAACCGTCTGGGGGCGTTAACGGAACTCTTGCCAATGCGCTAAATAGCAGTACGAGTTTATCCATTTGCAACAGTGGTGCTCAGAGTCCGTCTCGCTCTCACCGATGACGCTTTTCAGAACAGGGACGACTGGAAATCGGACGGCTGGTTTTCCGCTGATTCTACACTCGTACAATGTTGTATGGGCAGTTATTGTTGCTGTGGTTTATTTCGCTGTTTGATGCTACCGTGGACGTTAAATGTTGGCTGATGGTCAGCTTTAAAAATATTTTGATGCTGCCGTTAGTGCTGTTATCTATATATGTTCGCAAAGTAGCAAGCTGTACTCAGCATAGATTGGTGAATACAGGATGTCCAAAATACGTGTGATTTGGAAAACCCCGATATGTGGAAACTATGGTTTCCAATCACTAAAAGGCAAACGTTTTCTTTGTATCATGTCTTAAAAAATTTGACGTAGAGATATGTTCTGAACGACACTGCATTTTAGGGGCTGACTTACTTGCGAACTCAGCTTGATCCACCAAAGATCATCCGTGCAAAGGCGTGTACGTAAAATTATTAGACAAATGTTCCCTTCAAATTTACTGCGCATAAGCCAAGTTTCTTAAAAGGGTACCTGTACACCCTTGCTAGCTCTCGCTTTGCGCATAATACGTCCGGGATCACCAGGTTGTCTGCTACCGACGCAGAGATTTGAAACGATTTGTTAAATTGTTTCAGATGTGTTCAATTATGGTGTAGTTCTATGCATCTCACCCTCCAAATCGCCGTTATATCCCGGTGACAAAATGATTTCCACGCGAATGGCTCTCAAGAGAAGCATAAAACAATGGATAATAAAATCCAGATTTTTAGTGCTTAAGCTACATCCATTTTTCCACATTTTCGCAACGCGACCGCTTGCATGTACCTACCTAAATAATGTATAGTTCAATGGGAAAGTACAATATAATTAAGTGGATTTGAAAATAGGACGCTCCCGATAACGAAGCGTTGGCATAAAGCCGAGACAAGCAGCGAACGTATACGGGAAATGAATATATAATGAATGTATAATGAATGCTAGTGTTTTGTCGTCACGCAAGTTTAATTATGTCCTACCTTATTCCGTGAAGGCATGAAGCCACTGTAAGTAACACACCGTGAATTACAGATAGATGACAGAAAGATACACGGAACCTCTGAGCACTGAAATACTCGTTCTATATGACTCCAAACGGGCCAGTAATGCGGGCGAATGAACGCAACTTTTATATAGGACTAGAACACGCTGTACAATAAACACCAAAGAAACAAAAAGCATCCATGGACAGCGGTCAAGACATGCATGGCTAGTACATTGTTTGTGTACAACGAAATTTGGAGAAACCTAAATAATTTTTGATTCCAAAGCATCAAACTCTCGTTGTCTACAAAACAATGCATTTTTAGACATAAATAGAACGTGTGTGACAGAACTGAAGCGATCCTCTGTAACCATACCTTATGGCCATGTGCAGGAATTTAGAGTGCCGTAGCGCATATTTAACAAATCTCCAGTAGTTGCCACGTAGAAAATATCTCATCTGTATCTGTTTGATGTCTCCTGTTATCCTCCCAGACTTTGACTCAATATGTATTGAGTCCATATCTTTCTAGTAAACCAGGATTTTACGCAGCCTAAATTCCGCCTAAATTCGACTTCGAAAAGAGAGGGCCGTGCTTTACATAAGGAATAAACAATAGCAGTCCTAGCTTGATGATGAACTTATAATTGCGTCACAGAGCGCTTCGAAACTCAAACGCAGCAACTAACATCAACTACTTTTAAGCAACGCCTGAAAACGCGGCGCTGAATTTCAAATATGCTGTGAGAAAAAAGTATGTCTACATCCTGATTTGTTATACATTTTACCGGCAAAAAACGATTCGTTAAAATAGCAGTGAAATAGCTTATATAAAAATGCTTATAAAGAGCCTCATTCATTGAACCCTGTATCATGCCGTCCATTATCTTCCGATTCGAGTCCCAATCAGAGAAAGGTGCTATAACCAATACTAACTCGCAATTGAGGTAAGGCTTGCGCCTCATTTTCAACTGGAGGTGTCGGCAGTAGCTATCGTCTCGAATAAATTAGTGTGCGCTGGTTTTCGAAATTTCCCAAATTTTGAGCCGTTGGATCCAGCGTTTTTACCTACAAGAAACGAAGCTGTCAGCTTTCTGATATCGATGATTGTCGGTTCAGCATTACTAGTATCCTACAGACCAAGAGCGAGATACCGCTTCATGTACCCGCGTCGCCAAAACCGCCATAACCATGCATTTTGTCATCTGTTAGTGCCACTTGACGTCGGAACATCGGCAGACGGCTGACTGGGAGAAGTGGCAGCTATGTCAACGGGCAAAATCCGTGTGGCCCACGCAGGAAATCAGGGGGCGCCCGATGAGCGGGAACGACTTGAGCAGCGTCGAGCGCTCGTTGTCGCCCGTTTGAGGGGTCTGCCCTGCGGAAGTACCGCTTCTGGGTCAAACCAGCCCATCCGCAAACCTCCCGCCAACCTATACCAACCCTCAGTCTCGCTATTGAACGCATCGTTATACAATTGTCAGATGCGGATGAAAATCTCGTCACGTGGGCGTCGCATGATGCCCGCGCCCAAGGCACAGCTTGCTGGCCTCCAGCCAATGGAGCACTACAACGTTTGGCTGGAGTTCGTCGGCTCGTCAGGTCATCGCGAGTGTTTCCGGCATCCAGACAGTCCTAAATTGGGAGAGTCCTGGATGCGCGACACCGTTCGTTTTGATCGACTAAAACTTTACACCTATGACGACAACAGGCGTGTCGTACATGATGGGGCCATGCTGAAAACAAGTCAGCTGTACAGCGTTGATCTTCACATAGCTCAGGTTGAAGACTCCGGCCATATGCCTAGGTCCTCACATAGGCGGCTCTCTTTTGTACAGCCATGGTTTAGGCCATTTAATGTTGGCGATCCCGAAGTAAAATAGGTTAGATTTACAAAGAGTCTCGCATTTTCTCGACAGCAATAGTTGCATTTATATATGTACCTACTTCATAATAAATGCATCAGTTCCGCTAAATCTGTGTACTATCGCTAGCGACTCGAGGGACGAATAGAACGACCAGGATCATGCAATGAGAAGTGTTTGATTATTATCATTTCTGCAAGTTTTGCGTTTTGTACTAAATTAATATACGATAATCATAATACTAAGGAATTATACTTAACCACGTCCACGGTTGTAATTTAGGGGTCAGACAAGATTAACTATTCGCTTGCATGTGTACCTGTGTACTTGAAATGTCCAATGTAAGTCAAAAAGTGTAATGCAAAAATATATACAACTTTCGTTACACTGGTCTTCTTGGGTAGAAGTTGACATTTATTTGGAAGAAATAAAGCAGGCTCAGGGAATACAGCTTTTAATAAAGAAAAACATCCATACGATAGTTCGTTTACCGGGGAAAATTTTTCATAATAGATTCAAAAACTGTTAAAGAATATGTTACAGGTATCCTGATCAGTAACTATGCTTCACAACACCTGACCTGCGTGGAAAGTCACAGCTGCGAAAATCTCAAGAATGTTGCAATGAAACAATCAAGTCCCGAGGAAGGGCACGAAATTCACAATCGAGATCTACGCGTGTTTCTTGGATATAGAGAAGACATATTCAATCATTTTAGTGATGAAAACACGTGCCGTAGCTATAAGCCCTTTTGCTGAACAGAAACACAGATCTTAATTTTAAAACCACATGTGCAGCTATCTGTTTTTTAACTCATTCTCTCCATCGCTTCTTCTCTCGCACTCTCCCGAAATCTTGCCAATTATTCTGAACTGGTAAGGGCTGCAACTGCATTGCGCCGTAACAGGCACCGGGCGTCTACCTTCGTTCGTCCGCAATGCATCATCCGTCGCCCAAGAGCCAAGCTAGGAGCGAAGAATGCGTTTCACTTAGACTTTTCAAAGAGCTACAATTTGCTTTCCCAGAGAGACAATCATTTTGTCTCAGCAGTTTGTAATTTGTGAATGGTCGTCGTTTGCCATGTCTCACCCCCGCCATTTATTACGTTGGCAGGTGTGATCTATGGTACTCGAAAGAGGACGCGTCGGGGATGGAAAAAGATTAGAAATGTTGACTTTTACAAGCCGCCTACATTCCATTAGGCCGTTATTAGTTGGATTGCTGGGCATTGAAGATCATATCGTCTCAATTTTAGGATTCGATCGGAGTATCGGGAGGGAAGAGCTGGCTGGTCAATCTTGGCCAAAACATTTCGAAATTCCGAGTCATGTTTTGCGGAAAGTACAGGCTATATGTTAGGAAAAACACTGACTGAGATGTATTTTTTAGCTCAGTGACGCTTTCTAGGCTTTGGTAAGGTCCTCTAGAAATCATTTTAGTTCGTACCAAATTCCATCATCCGTTCACCCTGACAAAGAGTGGTGCACGGTGTTTAAACATTGTCCGCGCGCCTAGTTAATCGATAAGCGGTAAATATTCGTCAGCTTAGCGATATGATCACCGCAAACAACACTGCTCTTTACCCATTAGGACAATTAACCAAGTAGAGTAACCAAAATAAGAAGACAGTGTGAGGCAGGGATGAGGGAACTAAAATAACGGTTACTGCTTCACAGTAACTTCTTTTTTGGGCACGCGTGCTTCACGTCCTTTGTGTTCAATCTAATATCACGAACTGTTCACCGGAGATTCACTGCACTACTACAGTCACAGCGAGGCCTCAAGCATCCGGCGGGGATCATATACACGACACAAGGCGAGAGAGGATAGAATTATACATGAATACATCCAGCGAAAGCAGTCCCCGCGTGCAAGATCACTGATATCAATCAAACCGAATAGCGATTTTTCTGTGAGATAAGGTTTTATGGTATTAACAGATTTCTCTCGGTCGCCCTAGGTTCCTCACTAGGTTCCTTAAGAACCTAAGAAGTACTTAGGAGGAGCTAGGAGGAACTTACGTTAGGTAGTTAGAATATAGCAGGAGCAGTATGACATTTTCACAGACGGATGTGCAAAGTTGGGCATAGCCGTACAATTTTTGTTCTGGTGGCTAAGAGCATTCCGCTAATGTGTTACTAATTCGCTTTGAACCGAGCTCTGCATTGGTTTCATCTTTGAAGTAGTTTTTCGGTTTTGCTTTGCTCTCTCTTGATTTCAATCTGAACGTTAGTTTGTGGCCAGCGGCGTATGGAGCCAGGACTGAGCCAGACTAACAATTACAGGATGCGTTTTTGTTTCTCGCACTTGTTGCCACTCACTGTTTTCGTTATTTAAAAAAGAAATATTACTTGGTGGATGCATGCACATGTAGCTCAATAGTTTAACACCATTTTTGACCTGCTCGTTACATAATTTATTCATATAAATACACCAGCCTAAGGAACAAACGGCTGTCATATGCATATCAATCTTTGAGATCGTTAACCAGGTCGGGAAAATCCCTTAACCATTGTGAATACCGAGTGTCCGCGTACGCTGCTCCCACTACTAAGTATTTTCACACAGTTCACTCGTGTCGAAGTTTGTTGTGCGCAGAGGAACGATTGTCGAGTCGAGGCTGATTTCCTTTCATCTCTCTGCTCCATTTCGAGTAGTGTCGCCTCATTGAGCGACGACGTTACGTCGATTTTTTCTATGATGTAGTGCTCCTACACTAAGCCAGCTCATTGATGGAGGTACATTATGTAAATTTCAATAGGTTCCGCATAAAAATGTATTCCAGCTTCACTCTGTTCACTATGTTCGATCTACATTCACCCACAGACATCCAACTGAGCCGCTTGCTTTATACATAATTGCGTAGGCCGGCACCGACGAAGATAATGGCAAGAATCACGAATGTACAGAGAGCCTACTTCCAGGCTACTTAATAACGAAAGGTAATAGGTGGTCCCCTTTTGGTGCATCGAAATCATTTGAAATCTTTTCACACGTCACTATCCCTGCTATGTTCACCTGAGCCTTTTGAATATGGTCCTATCTTTGCCAACTTCGAACGTTGATCAGGGAACTGAGGTTCTGCGTATTCTAATGATCTAATAATTCGGTCCTTATACGTCTCCTTCGGTTTGTTTGACATTTGAAATGTTTGAAATTATTAATATAACAAATAGTAATTCGTGATAAACTATAGCTAAATTTGATTCTATACTCAAACTCAAGGTACTCAACCGAAATTCTTAGCAATTGAAGTATAGCTGCCATATCATTTAATGTCTAGCGCTGATAATGATGAGGATTATAGTGACGTCACATATACATAGCAACTGACGCAGGCCGAATTCATTTGCCAGTTTTCACGAAATATCAAGTATCACGTAAACACATACCAGTTGTGAAATTATACCGTGTACTCTGTATACGATATCAATTCACGAATTGGAGTTATGGCGAATAGAAAATTCACTAAGCTCATATAGCACAAGAGCGTCGCGTTCGTTTCCTATATATATATGGAGCGACGGACGGGGCTATATATATATATATATATATATATATATATATATATAT
>MNPL01018529.1:7807-20791 GCA_002081605.1 Tropilaelaps mercedesae
TTTTTAAATTCAGACCAGGTTCGCATCGGCCTGGGCCTGCCAGATGGGTAGAGTTCTGAAACTGCTTTGCGCCGTCCACCAGTGTATGTGGCCTTCATGTACAGGACACGAAAGGTGTTACAGCATGTCGTGATGTCGAGTGCAACTTTATGTAAAGAAATGCGTTCGTTTCGATATTACCGAGCGCTGGGTGGGTTGGTGTGAGTGGGCGCAGGAGTGGAGAAAGGGCCTTTGTGAATTCTACGCAGGCAAGTTAAACTCCGACGAACAACCGCCCTAATGGGTATAAATACATGGAGGTGTATAAGGCGTGTAGAATCGAGTTGAATATTGTAACAGACAGCTCACGCCAGGACTAGCAGCAGGTCATTGATGAGGCGGACATTCCACAAATATACGCGGAGAGATGTAAATGTCTACATTGCCCATGGCATGCATCGCTTTGCCAAGTCTGCACCGCCACGCCAGATAAAATGGGATCCATCAACACCGCTCGATGGTGACTGTCGTAGAAAAACTGTAGTAGAGATTCGCTAGTTTACATAACGTGGCCGGCTTGCTTGCAAAACACCGCTACAGAGCGACCTCTCTCTCTCGTCTTTTTCCCGCGGTTTCACGCACGTTCGGGAATTTCCTCTAAAATCAGATGCTTTTCTCATGTCTGTATAGTGGATAGACACCCCACTAAAAAGAGGGCTATTTATGGAATCGCATCCAGTGCCGCTAACCCTCCAGCTGAGGCACACAACTCCTTTTGCCTTGGGAATTCCTTTACACCTCGAATTGGCGTCAATTAATTTTTTTAGAAGCCAGATGTGAGCGCTAGGAAAAAGGTGCGTGCGTACAAATGTGTGAGAACATCAGTGAAGTCATCAAGCGGGGCTGTGCAATTTTTTAAATGTTCTACATATTTGTGTGCCCCGCTCGTAGAAATAAAACTTTGATGTACGCCGCGTAGGTCAAGCAAGTACATGTAGCTTTATACGTATAGTTAGTGAAGAAGTTGATGAACTGGAAAAAGAACGTCAATAAAATGTTGTGGAAAATGCCTATGACACAGTGTGGACTCTATAAATAATGGCATGGTCTAGTTATCTAGATTTCATATATTTAAGATGGTAATGTAAAAGTATTTAAGTGGAACTATTTAATGCTGGTTGAAGTTGCATAAAACCTGTGGAAGTTCAGGGAGGTTGAAAAATACAATATTGACAAGCGACCGTTAGTTGTAGAACCCTGGATGTCGGCTGTCTTGTTTTCTGATCGTAAGTTTAAATAGGACTTCATTACGGAAGGTCAATGAACGGCACATTTCTTTCAGGCCAAAATGCTGATCTGGAGGCCTCATAGATGTTATTCGCAGGTTGGGTAACAAACGGCGTACTCGAACGAAGGTAAAACAGCATTATGTGTGAGTTTGCAGTTAGTTCGCAAGTATGTGTCGGCACTTGAACGGAATTTCCATCCAAGAAGATCTTCGTTTGAAAAGTTATACATAATGTTAATTTCAACCACAAAGATAATCCTTAATTAACCTTTCAGCATGACAAGGTTTAACAGGTGTTACTTACCAATTTGAAAAACACCATATTTGACTCACGAAATGTCCGGTCTCAACTTAGGTTATTCCTAAAAAACATTTTACTTCGAATTTGTCATTTTTAGGCCATTCTGCTATACCACATAGCATCTGGGCCGACATAATAAGCTTCGCCTATGCCCATACTTGTGGTTTACCTCCAAGGTTCTATTATTCCAAATAGAGCCGATCACGACTAAATACTCCCTTTTGCCTATCTCAGACTCTTAGCTGCCTGGCTGATACTGCTTATCGGAAAATTTTCCTCACGAGGCAACTTTCACTCCCTTGTTGAAGCAAGTGCGATTATCTTGCTTCATATGCTATCTTCAGACCACATTTATTTAAGAAGGGCTTGGTATCACAAAGGCCTCACCGAACATTCGTTCTTCTTCAGGTTTTTCTTTATGCTTGCATTTGAATCTCCCGTTCTACCTTCCATATGGTTGTTAAGTTGAATTTGCCTCATGAATATGTCATGTGAACATTTTTATACTTATATAAAAAATTAATTATATTTAGTCGTGCGATGTGCTATTGCGAGAATGCGAGAACAGTGAGCATAGAGATGTATATTGCACATCCCTATGGTCATTGTATATTTCCTTACTGGTATGTTTTTTCCTATTATCTTTAGTGTGAAGCAAAGACGTTTTGAATGCGAAATTCTCTCAATAAAGCACAAGCGGTTAGCTTTGAGAGTATAGTAAAAATGACACTAGAATTAATGTCGCAATTTCCCGTTAGAAGAATCCAATGCAAGTTATCACCATATTCATTTGAGTGTGCAGGTTCGTCTCTTGCGATACATATATCCTAATATTATAGATAGATACATATATTCTAATATGCGATACATATATCCTATATATATTTCGTAGGGCTGGCCGCCAGCCAAAATTTAACGGCCACGGTAGCGCTTCCTGCATAGCTTCGTAAGACGGACCCCATAAATGTAAATGTGCAGGGGCGGGGATCGAGCCCGTGCACCTACGTGTCTGCTTTGGTCGCCAGGTACACGCTAATGCGCCAAGCCACCAAACTCGGCGCAATTCCTATATTCAACATGGCTTAGCGACGTTTGTGTGTAATGAATCAAATAGATTTTGCAGTGATAATGGAAATCGATTATTCAAACTAGAGGTCAGAGGATCGTTGCTAAAGACGCACTCCGTTGTCAAGGATGTTGAAAAGTAAAATTCTGTGCTTCGTATTTGTTGAGTTTTCGTATGTTCGCGATTTTGTTTGGGAGGCTCTCTGAAGATGAGTGACTTTGTTTCATATGTTTTTTGAAATTTACCTACCAGCCATTCGCCACCTACCGCACCCCATATAGAAATCAGGGTTCCGCTAGGATGTAGACAACGCTTGTAACTAGCTACGATTGAATCCTTCCAACATAGTCAAGATGAATACGACTGCAAGACATGCTGTTTCTGGATACTATCTTCAAAACGAGTATTATCATTGAATGACAAATAATTTCAACAATAACCCCCGAAGAAATGCGTTATCATCAGAGGGACTCTATTCAAGCAGAGAAAATAATCTACTTGTCAAAATATAGATTTTTGTCATGCTCGTAGTTGGTGCAACCTAAAATCTGTTCTTTCCATACGCTGAATATCAATCTGATCACTTATTCGATTAATGTTCAAGAGAAAGATTCGTTCGACCTTCTCTTTGTATGGAGCCTCCGCCACTAGACTGGTTCGACATGAAGGTTCTCGAAAACTGGTGTTCAACAATCACGTTAAAACAAGACCTCCGTCACAAATAATTTCGAATGTTTCTTGCCGAAAATAACCTATCGCCGATCGAGTGTTTAGAGCTACTGCAGAATTCTAGAAATAGTATTCTACACAATTTGTTCAACTTGATCGTAGAGCATCTTGTGTCATAACATATACTGGGGTAGCAGAAGCATATTTGCAAATCCAAGTGTAGTGCATTCTAGTATGTCAAATGCACATAAAGAGCATGAAAACGTGTAACCAAGTAGCTCATTCTATGGTATTCATCGCTCTTCTTTCCACTCGAACGCTATGACGCAACTTTTATAACGCTAGCCTCACCTCTAAGCATTTAATCATTGTCTGTATGCTCTGTCTACGGACGAACCATCTCACGTGGTCGTGCCATGAACGTCCCAACATCTTCTTCTATCCTCTCTACAAGCATTGTGTGCTTGTTCCTGTATGAGACTGCCTATCACCGTGTCCCTCTAATTTCGGCGCCCAATCCCGGGAAACTTCCTCTTGGTCCTTCTAAAAGCTCTCCTTTCTCCATATCCTTCATCTCCTCGACTCTCAGCCATCGCTCTCGTGTTCGCGTCTCCACCCGAGAATCCTTCACTGCTTTCCTCTCCGAGCTGCACCACCCTACCCTATCAGCGAGTTGAGACGCCCTATTCCTGTAGCAAAGGAGAAGGGGCTCCTCTCGTGGCGTTGTCGAAGGAGCGCAAGCAGAATGACAGAGAGAAGTAGAGGGAGAAGGGGGAGTACGGGCCTCTCGGGTGATGTACTCAGGATCCAGAAGGATCTCTATACCCTCAACCCCAATGAACGGGTCTCAACGACTTGCCCGATCAATGACGTGGGCGGAGTTTCTCCGACTATGGCCATCTAGCCCCGCCCAGGAGCAGACCACAATCTGGATACACGCATGGATTGTACCGGGCCCTGCACCAATTCGCGCTCTCGTGAGTGGTGCCGAGGGGTTGTGGGTGGGTAAGCGGGGCACCGAGAAAGGAAGAGACGAATACAGGAGTCAGAGCCTAGCTAGTAGCAATGGTGGCGGTCGTTTAGCGGGATGTCGATACATTTTCAACGACGATGCACAGATAATATGTATGCCGCTCCATTCTGTGCAGTCCATGATTTGGTCCCCTTTGTATTTTTCGATGACTTCTACGAGATCACCATCACCCCGAGATAGCGTCGTTGCTCGGTTCACACGGACGCAAACGAAAAAGAAAGTAGTGGAAACTTGCTTGTCTGCTAGATGAATTACAGTCGGAGTATACGCTTTCTTGGGTTATTACCCACGACTTGTGTTAGCTAGTAAGACGCTGATATAAGTGATAGAGTTCACAAAATATGAAGGTAAAACAACAAGCATCAGGTCTGACACCAGGAGCACGTTTGAGTAGAATTGCGCTCCCAAATGTACATTAAGAGATTGAAACTGATATTAGTCTGCAATAAAACCTCTTCAGACAAGCCTTAGCGAAATGCCCTTTGCTACAAATATATTAAGCAAGAAATACAGCGTTGAGGTCAAAGGTCCTTTTAAAGAGACCTCGATGTCGTCTAAGGTATTAAAAAAAAGTTATTTAGGAGATATATAATTATCATGCGATCATTTTTATTCGACATAAGGTTTAATACGAGTAGAAAACGAATACATGGAATACCAGGAAATACCAGGAAAATCTCTTAATATCAAATCATTGAAACAACTAAAAGATAAAGGAAATTAAATTTGTAACAACTCGTCTAAATTTTAACGACCTCTAATATTGAATTAGGCTACTAGCTAGAGAGGTAAATTCACCGGCAGGATTGAGAATGATGAGTTCATCAGAAGCAAGCACCTACTTTACTGGCCTTTATATAACAGACATCTTGAAAGTCGTTTGGTACTTCTTCGGAGGCTTTTCGTAACATTTGTGTCTACGATATGCTACTTATTTTTGCTGTAAAAACGCCCTCGTTTGAAGCATAACTAATGTGTGTTGCTCGTTTGTTACTAGCTCAACCACGTAACTTCTCAATCCTCGCACTGTTTTCTTATATATCAACATCTCATACCGTTTTTAACCTTTTGAACATATTTAATAACAGGTCTGTTAATTTGAGAGCATTAGCAGCTGTCAGGGCAAACTAAATAGAGCAGTTCGTTTTTAATACACTTTAATCGAATAAAATTTTCCAGTGGTTTCCGACAACTGCTATGTTAGAACCTATATTATTCAAGAGCCTATGATGCCACGCGAAATCAGTGGTGGTTTATTTTTGTTTGGCAGATCTCTCGCAGAGCTCATTCGCTCGGTCGAAGTCTATCAGTTGTTACACTCAAAATGCTTTTTAGAAAAATATAAAACAAGCCAAATATTCGTTCTTCGTGAGGTTTGTGACCCGTGAACAAGCCATTTTAATACAACCGAAGATAATATTCTAGCTTTCTATCTCCAGTTTTAGCAATAATGCAATAATAAAACAATAATAATAGTTTTTAGCAACTGATGCTTTTCTTTTGCATACAAACCGGCTCGTCCTGTCGAGCAATCGGTATTCAGCCAAGCAGATAAAGAGTATTCTGTTTCAGTCGCTTAAAAAAATGTGCTATGTCGAGGGACTCAAAATTTTCCACAGCTTGCGTACCCTACGCGATTGCTGCGAGCAATTGCTTAGACTGCAGGCCTTTTTCAAATTGAATTAATTGCAGCCGAGTAAAAGTGACTACGAATTCCGTCGCACGACCTTAACGGCAGTTTTCTGTGCCATTTTATGAATCAATCCAAATTTTACGAATAGCACAAATTTTACGCACTCTCTTCAATCGTCATACTGCGAACATATGGTAATGCCACCGTTTCGTGGTCGTAGATGTATCGCCGTCTCCACCCCGTCCTCCCGCTGCCGCTGATGGTCGCCCTTTTATCGAGATATTTTACTCTTTGATAAATGCACGTTGTGCACATATTATCTTATAATTCGCCAACGTTCACTGAAGCGGCCTGAGCACAGCGGGACGTCGAAAGCCTGTATCTTATACGCTTAAGTCCTGGCGCATCAAATCGGTGCGCCTCGGAACGTATCAACTGCTAAAACTACGCGTACGACCTCCTCGTTCTTGTACGTCTTAGGCTTTTGAACATCTTAGACTCATAGAAAAACATTTGAAGTTTAGTGTACTGACAAGCAAAATTGTGGAGAGCTATTTCATCAAGGCTTAATGTACTTATGTATGTGGGTGTAACCAAATTACGAAAGTCTGCACGGTCTTTTAAAATTAAAATATATTTAGCTAAAAAAAGTGAAAATACAATATTAAGATATTTATAACAAATTATTTCGTAGAGAAATAACAATTCGTTTACAAATAACACGACAAATGTTACTTATATAAGATGTCACTCACCGTTTTCGTATCCTGAACCTAATATGACATTTTCTTCCCCAATTGTGGCTGACTATGTGACAGGCATTACATTTTTTAAGTCATTATGAAATACATTTGCATCCACTGCTTGATTTAGTGTGTCTAAGAATTTTGTTTGTGTGTGTGTGGTGCAATTGGCGCACAGCCAGTATATCAATAGCGATTAACGTCGATCTATTTACGACCCAAGCCCGCCTTACTAATGTACGGCCCCGATTTCGAACGTTATCAGACAGGTGTACATCCGGCCCGCGTTCCTTTTCCCTTCTAAAATAAACGGGACTCTGTCTGGATTGACAATCGCCTGGTGACAGTGCCGGAATATGTGCAAGACGGCCATGCAAACGAAACCTCCCTATGCTCGTAGCTCTATACAGAATTTATATATATATATATATATATACTCTTTAATAAATTTTTACCGCTTCTCATTCTCAGCAGACATCCAGCCAATGTACTATTTTTTACCCAAGTACGTTATCTTAATATGTCCATTGCATTTCCTAGAGTATAATTTGCAGCCGATGAAAATGCGTTTGCGTGTAGTGCGCTCAACTATCTTACTCTATTTTTTCTATAAAAAAATGTTATCGACAGACTACGAGTGCATACAGGGCAACAACGACGAAAATGAACTATTTTCTGCTCATGAATTTTTCTCAAAAAAGCGCTGAACGTCACGAATAGCTTGGAGATGCGGTGGGCGTGATACTATGCTTTAGCGCCTACAATATCCCTTATGTAGCTCTAAGCTTCGACCACAAGCTCCTTAACAATCGTCCGTCCGAAGTGAAAATTCCCTCACGCACCAGGCTTTCATGTAATCGTCTCATATCTTTATCATTTTTACAATGGCTTACAACCTTCGTTCATTGTATTAGTGTTGATATTAGCACGGTATACCTCGCACACATTCATTACAAATAATTACTCCTATAAATTTTTATTAGCAGAGTTTAGTTTGGAGTTACCAGTGGCATGCAGGATTTTTATTTTTATCATTTTGACATTTTCGTGACGAGTCGCTGCCCATTGACACGATCCATCCCATTTAGGTGATCCGACTCATTCAGCAAGCCGCAAATGTACGCCCGATGCTTAGCCACCTCGTGTATATTTAAATATTGCCGTTTCGCCATTAACATTTAGCGCTATATTATCACCAAAGACCGGTGCTACTCCTTCTCTCGGCACTACAACCACTGTTCCTGCGATGTCGGGTGAGCGACTTTCGTTCCTGAATGGAGTACCAAACATTAGACGATATCCCGCTGCTTCTAGGCTTTCAGTGTCCGCACATTCTCGCTTCCCTCCGCAGACGTTTTTTCAACGGATGCATTACTCGTATATGCACATGTATACGACTCCGATAAGCATCATCACAACAGCATCGCAATCCGGCAGAAGTACACAGCGCTCCATTTGGATAAAAAACGATCGTCTGGACACTCCCCGAAACACGTCTGCCCCGACATCGTCACCGATACATCGAGCATCGTCCATCTTCATCGAGCGTACGCTAAACACACGGTAGAGTGTACAGTAGATCACCACTGTCTCACTGCCATGTTTCTAGCGATGAGGAAGCCGGCATTACAATGAGAATCGGTGAGGTGATAAACCGGCAAGGGACAGAGTGAATGCATGACACGCACACGTGCGTATATACAATGGTGACACCGTCGAAAAACGAAGGAGTCGCCGAAGGAAAGCGTAGCTCTGCTCAAATCGGTTTGAATCTTTACTTGTAATTTCTTCGATACGATTTTCATGTATCCTTCTATGCGTATCTCTAAAGAGGTTTATTTCGGCATGGAAGCCGCTGTTGTGCCGTTATCGTGTTATTGTATAGGTGGATTACTGTTGTATCTATGTCCATATCTGTTCATTCAGGCTCTGAAAGGAAATATCCGTAGATGGTCTAACAGTGGGCCGGATCAAGCAAATGTAGGGGGGCATGAAGAAGGAAATCACGTTTACGACCTACGGGTGTTCGTGCCGTAATTGTGACGGTATCCATGAGACCGGAACTTGTTAATGACAATGCATAAATCAAAAAATACACCATAGGAGAGTGGCAGATCTTTAACTGCAATGTTAGAGAGTACAAAATACGACTTATATTTGAGATATTATTAAACATTATTACCATCTCGTAAGCGACGAACAATCTTAATTAAAGCACCTTTAATTGTTACGTAAGGAGCAATATTTTAATTCAATTCAAATATTTCGTCATTTGACCAAAGACTGGTCACGGTAGCGCAGGCATACCTGTAGAATTTCTTTCATGGTCTTGTTAAGCATAGTTATTTTTTATTGTGCCTATGGTAGCCACGATGCAATATATATGAAATATATTATGCTGACTGACTTAATATTCTAGCACCACGAAAAAGGAAAGTGTTATTTATTCGCTCTGTTTCTGGCGATGGTTACAACAGATATTGTTATCGCGCTGCGTAGATTATCCGTCTTGATGTTAAAATATATCTAACAACTGTCTAGAATTTACTAAACTTTTCAGGTTTCCGCAAACCTAAAGTGCAGGGGTCCCCAAAACGAGACGATAAAAAAATATGTCAATGTCAGAAATGTATTAAAGAGTCTGTACCACAGCGCATATTGGTGTACTCTTTATGTTTGTATATATTTGAGTGTGACGTATCGTGGCTCGTTTTTTTTCGTGCTTGGACTTCTTGAGCAATTGAAGTTCGTAAATTGGCAATGTTTTTCACAGTCGGGTTTTTTAATTGTTTTGCACCTAAAATATTGTACTACACGGTTGATAATAATTTTAAGTACCCTATATTCTCAATCTTGGATGCGTACCTCACAAACACAAAAGTGTCATTTGGTAACCGAACGATCTTTCCTTGCATAAACCGAAATTGCTATATGGTTTGGCTTGTATTGCTAAATTGTTGACCTTCTTACACGAATAAATTGTTAGCAGGGTGCTGTTATACCACCACTACCCTACTCCAATCCATGTCATATATGCCTCGCACAGGCTACATTGTTGCTCTATTTCCCTCTGTGCAAAAGTTAAAAGATGCCATTCTTCAGCATAATGCGCTTTGCTGAATGTTACAACTTGCAATTTTAAATTGTGCATTTGTGAGGTATATACGTGAGCTAATGAGCCTACAGATTGTTAGTAAAAATACTCATGCATGCATCAAAATAACTATTTACCGTTTGTGGGTTTATACTGGGTACGTTTTATTTTTACAAACCGTAACAGTATTTATTATTATAAATTGTGGTAGCGGTCTGGTTACTTTTTCTGTGATACAGAAGCGCAGTTCTATCTATTCTCTCAGCACATTATGAAATTTTAAATGACTAGAGATCCCCTGATGATTCTAATTTAATTACCGCTTAACTAACATGCTGTAAGTAGCATACCGAATTGAAGTTGTTAATCAAATTCCATAGTCATGTTTTGTCCCAACTTTATCAAAACATTTTAAAAAGAGATGCTGATTTTTGCATAGCGAAGTCCGTTACGAGTTACGTTCTGCCGCACGTAACACAGAGAAGCATCAGCTCGTTGAGCGCAAAGCTACCAACACCACGAAAACCAAAGATCTTAAAATGACAAACCCATAGGTGAAACAGCACCCCCTGGTCAGATACATGCTCCTAGCGTATTGTTGACGTCACCAAAGCTTGGTTCAAAGGAAACCCATTTACTCGCATGGACGTCGGATCTGTTTCTCCACAATATCCTTCTCCTTGTCGTATGGACTGCTGAGGACTTTCCGCCAGAAGCCGCGGCTTCTACGTAATACCAGATCTTAGGTGTGCACGTCCCGTCCGTATGTGAATTCACTAGTGACTACAACAGCATCGCATCATAAGTGAAAAATACGGCGTATAAATCGTGCTTTTGATAAACGGCTCTTTATCTGAAGATGCGCAGCATAGAGGAAAAACTGTTGCAGTTGTCAAGTGCCATATTAAAGAACTGTACAACGCGAAATAGAGACGGAATGAAACGCGAAGCGGCCGGTTTATAATGGTTCTAAGAGTATGACCGCAAAGAGTATTTTTGTGCCATTAATCAAATACGGCCACATTTTAATGACTGGTAGTCTCGAAATGATTCACACGTAGCTACTCGGTGTGACTCGAAAATTGTTATAAACGATTCTGAATATAAGTACATATTACTTAGTAAGGGGTAAGTGGATTACTTAAGTGAGCCAATCTTTAATTATATACGGAGAAAATATTTGTACTTCACCAAATGCTTCGTTTGTGCTTCACCAAATGCCGATTTGCAAGCCGGTCGGAGCGCATTCAGCTGCCTCTCCTTTGATAGACTTCGACAGCGTTATGTCGCCTTTAATTAAAAGAACAAAACGGCTCTTGACTCCCATTTATGGTGAGGCTATACGCACTAAAACTAATTCCAAATGCGTAAGCCACCACTGCACCCAACGGGTCTCCAATGGCAGTATTTTAGTGGAAATACAAGATGGTGTCCTTGGTTTCCGGAGATCCCTAATGTCGATTTAAAAAGATCTGCATTTCTGTGATCGTAATTTAAAAGTGCTTAAGGAAAAAAAATGATCCACTGCTGTAATCTGTAGTAAACGTTTTTTTAAATTCCCCACTTAATTTGCCGACTTAACAATGATGAATTCTAATTGTCCTATTTTCCTAAAAGAACACCAAGTTTTCTTAAACGTGTAATAGCTCCGAAATCGAATATAGTTACAGTTATATAAAACCCGTCTATCAAATTTGTTAAGTTGAACTTACAAACAGGATTAACAAAATACCAGTTCAAAAATGTATGGGGGTCATGACTTAATAAAAGTTACTAAGCTGGTCCCGTAAGTTGGGGACTTTTGGTCTCAACTTATTATCTGGCTACCGCTGAAATCAGTTCTTCATTGTGTTCTGCATTATAAAATAAATCGCCAATCGTTACAGGAGGTTCTAATATATGGATGTAGTTCGCAAGTGTAATTCGTTAGCACATGAGGAGCGATCTTAAAGCTATTGTAGCTTCTTCATCTCTTCTCAGGCGCTAATCTGAATGTAATAAAACTATAATAATGAGGTAGAAGTATTTTTTTAGTAAGCAAAATTACGCATTTCTTTGGACTTGTAACTACATGCTATTTAAGTTTTATCTATAATTTAGCCTTATCCGGACGGTGAAACCTAAAAATTTACTGAAGTGCTTATTACTGTGTGTTGTCAAAACAAAAAAATAAGACCGTATGGCCAGTACAACATACAATAATGATTTATGTCGGTCAAGCTTTGTATGTGCCATATGTGTATAATATGAAGTTAGTATTTTGTAATTCGTCTACGCAATCACAGAATATGTAATAATGGATGCTCTTTACAAACGAATTTCTCGGTACCTATTGGCCTTAGTTTGAAAGAAGATCGCCAGCGTGCCGATTTTCTTTGCATACATCCAACTGCCTCGTGGTTTACAATTCATGACCTTGAGAGGCCCGTATTGGTGTCTATTGCTGTTGCTAATGGCTTATTGTTTTTGGAAGGTTCAACAGGCTTGAATATTTACCTTGATAAAAATTATTTCATAGCAAAACGCAAAATGTAGCAGCACGGTCGCCAAAATTGACATTTCGCGATATCTGAACGCCAACGGAATATATTAGAAGTTATATAAAATTAGTGAGTAGCGGAATATGCAGCAGTGCAATTCTCAAGCGACCATTATATTGTAAAAGGATGGCCACAGTACAAAAAACGTGCAAATTTCATTCATTTAAATATGAATTTGACTGAACATACAAACTGAGTCAATTCCGTTTTCTCCCTATGCGCATTTGCTCAACACAATAATCTCTCATTATACTATCAGCTAAGGATGAGATGTAAAAAACTCACGAGTGTATATACAGGGGCACTTTACAGGCAAACGTTCAAATGGATATCATAAAACTAATCACCTGTGCGAATCTACAATATATATACGCTCAGTCGATATATATTTGACGATCTTTCCACCTTCTGCTCACGTACTGCCTACAGTCTTTGGAACCTTCTAAATAATGAACCATCTAAGCAGCTATAGTGTTGAGCTAGCCTATCCCTAATGCGTCTCTGCATTGATGAAGCGATCGGTTACTGCTGAACCCCGCTATTATGCGATGCTGTCAGGCGAATTGCTGGGTCAGTTAGTCTGTTTCGCGTTTCTTACTTCACAAAGTGTCTTAAAGGGTCGTTCATAAGGCATCTTT
>MNPL01018529.1:32003-44199 GCA_002081605.1 Tropilaelaps mercedesae
GGTGCATTCGTATGCGCCTTGCGACTGGAGGAGACACATAGGTGCACGGGTTCGATCCCCGCCGGTACACATTTACATTTATATGGAGTCCGTCTTCCGAAGTAATATAAGAACTGGTACCGTGGACGTTAAATGTTGGCTGATGGTCAGCTACAAAAAAATAGTTATTATTTTAGATAAATACCGTTTATTTTTAAAAAAAATTCTTAACCATTTTTACAATCTATTAGCTACTCAATTTAAGCAAATACTAATAAATCATCCTGTGTAGCACATGAAAGGTCTGTGTATTTACGATGACCCACAAAATCATTTTTTACAAGCTCTATAGGATTAAGGTAAATGGCTAGACACATAAATAATTCTACGTAGATACGTACCATCAACAACTGGAACCGTTCCACGAAATGTGGATGCCATACTAATGGCCCACATGCAGCATGCTGTAACAATAATGCTCTGAAACATTTTCTTTATTCTGCTTGCAAGAAAGGAAGGAACACTTTACTAGACTAGGGCCATACGGAAGTACTGTGTACTAAACAGTCACAAAAGCGAGCTCAACGTCACCTGGATTCATCCAGATGCGAATATGTTTTTGACCAAAAAAAGA
Source organism: Tropilaelaps mercedesae (assembly GCA_002081605.1). Classification (NCBI taxonomy): domain Eukaryota; kingdom Metazoa; phylum Arthropoda; class Arachnida; order Mesostigmata; family Laelapidae; genus Tropilaelaps; species Tropilaelaps mercedesae. Next base: position 32,617 of record MNPL01018529.1, read on the forward strand.
GTGTTTCTAATACGAGTTAATTAGAGCATAGCACAAGTCACACACGCAAGTGCCCATCCACTGCTTGAACGGGTAATGTGTTTCGCCTCACACAGTCGTCACCAATTTGGCGCAAAAAATGATAGCTCGCAGCATCCGGACGTGAGTAATTTTCTAATAGTAACGTAGATGATATTACCAACGACAACATGGAAACAACTCCAGTGCAATCCCTGTTGTCTAATATCAGCAGTGCTGAGATTTGCAGATTGACGAGTGAGTCAAATGCGTGAGAAGAACAATATGTTCTGGACCAGTCTACCCTCGTGTTGGTGAAAGCGTTTCACGAGTGGAAGGGAGGTTTGATTGAGGGCGATATTGCCGGTTATGCTATCCACGTATCTATGTACCTTCGCGCCCTCCAATCTGCCGAATCTCCACAACTGCAATAGAATGGCTTCAATTTGACACAGTTACCAGGTAGTGTTACCATATCCTATTTGAGACTCACTCGAGTAGTCATCTATTTGGGCTCACCCGCTCGATTCCCTGTTAATTACATAACGTTACCCTACGAACACATACTTGAGCGGCATGCATTAAGAATGCGTATCCATGGACAGCACATCCAAATGGCAGAAATTATTAAGTGGTAGTTATTTGAGTTATGAAGATTGTTTAAATTGGTTTCTGACCGTTGGCTACTCTATTCTCGCTTGAAATTCTTAAAAGCTACACTCTATACATTTTTTTAATGCTAGGCTGTTAGATGTCTTATCTACATCCAGTTTAAATTTAATAGAAAATATGGGTCATGTGGACGCGACAGTCTCTGTAAAACAGTTTTATGAGATCATGGCCAAAATAGAGATGATTTCGTCTTTGCAGCCAAAGATTCGCAGGTTGGAGGTATCATGTTGCTATCGCTTTTAACAAAAAAACTTTCCGGTTACTTTGCATTGTCACCCATATATAAATAACGAGTTATTCTGCTGGCGTACCATACCAACGGGAGAATACGTCAAATAGTCGTTCTCAATAAACAAAACACTTCACGCCTTGGCAGCTGCGGCACCTGATATTCTATCTTTTTGTATTTCGGCGTAAATAAACCTCAAATCGTTGCATCGTATAGAAACTTATTACTGCAGCCATATTTATCTGGGTGTCATTTCGCTTGAAAATGACAACAACAACAACAAGATGAAGGGTTATGCTCGTATCAATATAGCGATTAGATAACTTTTTGATTCGTCTAGCATTGATGATGTACTGACCATTCCACACAAATACGTTTAAGTTTCTAGAGATATCGACCGCTCTTCTACAGTAGGTACCGGCCCCAGCCTTTTATTAATTCCAATAGCTCTCTTCAGTAGAAACATTTTCTCTTCAGCGATTGTTGTCAATAATGGTTAGACTGCGGAAATAAGCACTATACAAATGAAAAACTAAACGGGCCCTATCACGTTTAAAGTAGACGCATCCTTGTCAGTGCTTTCAGTACTTGTTCAAGATTCAGAAGTAAAAATGAATGACGCGCCAAATGAGCAATCAGAAACGGTAACAGTATCTTAAAAAAATTGAAGCTGCTGTATCTACAAGTTAACAACTGGTAAGATATACTATTGTTGCAGAACTCATTTGTGGTGTATCTCACCAATGGCGGGATGTCTCAGCATTTGCTATTTGAACCGAAGAGAAATCCAAATTTTTTACCTGATTTGCAACTTAGGAATAATCTGCGTAGGTTTAGCATATGTTTATCACATATAACTAATAGTAGGCTCAATATAAGTAACAATAAATACATGTGTATTTAATTTCTGCCTAGGGCTCCATATGGCTAATAGAGCAATTCGGAACATTGTGAGCGCAATCGACTCCGAGACCTTCGTTTACGAATGGCGCGATGGAATTCTAGTATCAAACAAACCGTCCATAGCAAAAGTATTCGGCTAACTTACACTCAGGAAATCTTCTCCACGAGTGTTTAAAACACGTTCTCAGGCAAAATGATATAGCGTTTACGAATTCCCTTTTCTAGTGTAAATATTTGTTTTAACTTTAGCGTTCTACTCGCATTCTTTATTTATGGTGCACTTTCATACAAGAATATTGGAACACGAAGAAGCAAACCAGTTGTTGAGAAACTTTTTTAAATGAACTTTGTTCGGTGTAATTACGTTTTCTCTAATCAACAGTAGCCAAAAAGTACTTATTAACACTTTACGCTTTATTATAACTGTGTCCTTTGTGCGATAATAACACTTGCAACATCATTTTTGAAAGGAGTAAGACGGTAATATTTGTTTTTGGGTGCAGCATACAAAATACTTACTGGTCACGTATCGTCTTGCTGTAATGCATTTCTCAAGACACCTCTGCGAGCAGTTCTAGAAATTAGAGCTAGACATCTTTTTGCACACCATAATAGACAAATTTTTCTCCCATGAAAGAAATCAATTCATTTTAGTCTATGTCGTAGTCCCAATGGGTGCTGTATAATTGGGCTAAGTTTGGACTGGCCTGCTGGTAGGCTTCGACTGAATATCGTTAAGAAGAAACAGGATCGATAACAAGGTCAGGATCTCGACAGTCACATTCAGAAAGACAACAATCTGGAAACACTCCCTGAGGATCTTTCGCTATGGGCCGGCATTCATCATCACAGCTAATCGCCCAGCACCTGCAAAAATGCGAAAATTAGCCAAAAAACGGATTTGTAGTTTTAGTCACACTTATAGACGATTCATTACCAAGCTTAATGCTTGCATAAGATCGATGACGATACATCCGTGCTTTGACTGCGTGAAATTTACAGAAGCAACCGTTGCCGCCAAACAAAGCTGCCCATTGTTTACCACTCAGTTACGGCAAAGCAACAGTTCCTCAAATAGATTAGCTCTGGAAATTGTTATTCTATCGAAGTACTTACAATTATCAGGAGTTAATTAAATTACGCCGTTATTTAAGTATTTGCTTGAACTGCTTAAAAGTGTTTCCACACAATAAAAGATAACTCACACTTCTCCAACTAGCTCTTCCAATTTTAGGTTGCATTGAATCTTGGCGCACTGTGGCTTCCCCATGGAGAGCGACTCTCCATCTTCCAAAAGTTTTGTCGTGTTCGCATGAGCTGTGACGTTACATTTACCTATCCGTGAAGATTTGGTCGATTCATGTTAGTACTTCTACATAGCCGTGTAAATATAATATTCTTCAAAAAAGTGTATTTCAACATAATTTAGTTAGATGTTCCAGTAGTAAAACGCAATCTAAAAAGTGACAGCGACTATTTGTTTCGTTTAGCCTGATATATTTGCACGTTTTTGGACGTATAAATGCCTACGTATTTTTATTGAATGTGATGTAACTGTAATGCTACATAATTTCCTGTGCTCCTAGTGTCTTTGGAATTGCGGAGCAACTGACTCACACTGAAAGCTCTGGTTTCAAACTATTCCAGTCTAAAAACGGTAAATTACAACGAATAAATTTTGACCTGGGCCTTATGATATAATCGACGTCACACGAACACAGATCGTAACTGGGTCCGATCACTTTCAAGAAGCGATGCGTTGAAGCAAAGCTTTTCTGCTCTACATCGTGGTGAATGTGAACTGTATGCATGTACTTTGCATCCATGTACAACTTGCATCCATGTAGAACTTTTGCATGTTTTTAAACGAAGCACTAACTTATATTATCTATGAAGAAGTGGCACTATCTAAAAATGTGGATTTATATGTATATCATCTAAAAAGGCCCATCCGCCATAACATTCCTTTGTTCTTGTTTAAACTAGTATTTCGTGGTCATTGGGCGAAACTTTGGATGAAAAATGCCACAGCGATTATGATTGAACATTGTAATATGGAGGAAGTCCCTTGTTGTTCTAGCAATAACAAGTGCTTAGGTAGAAAACACAGTAAGCTTTAGTTCTTCCAGCCAAACTTACAGACTTAGATTAATTTATCATTATGAATTTATATTGTCTCTACCTTGCTCTGCAACGATCACACAAAAAATCTTCCAATCAGATGGTCAAAATATACGTTTTATACACCCAAAGAGCAAACTCCTAATTCTAATAGTAATAATAATAGTAATTCTATCGCGTTAGAAACCGATTTTTCAGCGTCAGCAGATCGAGAAAGAATATTATTTACCAAAACGAAAAAAGAATAGCATGCCCATTTGCAGTTATCACGATATCCATTAATTCTCCGAAACGTAGCAACAGTCGTGGTACGTACCGTCGACAATGGGCACCCTGCCGCGGAACACAGATGCATCGGTTGGCCTCCAAAGAAGCCCAATCGTCGCGTACAAGATCATTAGAGCGGGAAAGCTGGTAGCGTGCTGCATCCCTCGGAAGGAAGGCAAGTCACTCATTCACAGATGCAAAGATAGACGGTCGATCGCCAGCTGTCTCTCTGACTCTCACGTCCAAATCAAGTAGCAGTGTTGTTGCGCAACACTCGATTTATCCCCACCTTTAGTAGCACTGACGCGGATTTGTTCTTTAGCGAGGGAGAAAGCGTTAACCAGAAGAACGGGCCTCGGACGCCCGGGGCGATTCGAGACCACTGGGCTCGCGGTAGGCGAGGTGAAGGCGTCTCGAGCGAGGAGGATGGACCATCATTTACCAGCCTATCTGGTCCACCTTTGAAGCTGAGGATTAGAATTCGTTCGCGATTCTTCTGCTTGAATCTTCTGATGCATTACAAGGCGAAGAGCAGACATTCAGTATACAACGCATATGTATTTTATCGAACATCGTTATACACCTTGGCCTTTTTAAGCTCTAGGCCTATTTGCAACATATTTCGGGACTATTTTTTTGCATGTTTAGGCACCAATGTGTATAAGCAGTTAATTGCAGTATGATCTTGTGCTGTATTGATTATTAAATGCATTTTCAAACACATCAATATATATTCCTGTCGAATATTGACAACATTGCTGAACTCGCTTAACTCTTGCTGGAGCATCTTTCCAGAGGCAAGTCCGAGTTCGCTATTGAATGGTTGGGCCATCGAAAAGGTTGCATGAGCGGTAAGTGGTTGTTGGATTCACTAATTCTACCATTTCTTCATGTTTCCTTATAGATCACCAAGTCTTAACCGAATCGTCTCCAACGGAAGCAACGATTAATCGCCCTGTACTCTATTGTCTTCTCGCTCGGTAAATATCTGACGTTGGTGGAAAGAGATCGCCTTAGATCGGAGTACCTCCGGTTGAGTTGAATACTCTTGCTTTCACTCAGCCAAGAAGCAAACAGCTCGCTACGTACCATGCAAAAAAGTTCCTACCTTCTATTACACTAACTGTACGCTCTGATGACTACTGTATGTTTGCCCGAAAGTATTCACCTTAATTTTGAACGACCTCCGCACGATTAATTGTGTTCACTGACACATGTTTACCGAATTTACCCCCTAGCTTACGTCGTAGCCATGCTTAAGCTGACACAAGGTCTGTTAAAGCGGGGTATCTTGTGTGTCCACGGGGTATATTGGACTTGAAGTTCTGCCATTTTATGTAGAACATAATGTCGATTGTATTTATTTTTAATATTTGTATTTCAAGTCATTGTATAAAATAATATAAAACCAGTGTATTAGATATTTCCCGCGGGTGTGTGTTCAAAAAAATAATACCCACAGAACCGAGAATGTGTTTGAAAAGTGTCATTAAAAATAGTGTGGTGTTGGGTTTTGATCTGGAAGTTAAAAACACTTTTAGAGGGGGTAAAGCTCTTTTAATTACTTCTAAGTGACCGATGAATTTGTTTTTCAGAGGCTTACCCTAATTTCAAGAAGGTATAAATAACCAAATTCATTAAAATACCCGAAAAAGCGTGTTTTTATTTTTTGCATAGAATCCAACGTATCCATGCTTTTAGCGATCCTGATCGACAATAAATTATACCGACTTTGTTGTGTACACATTGCCAGTCATATGGGTGCCTTTTTAAAAAAAAAGACACTTTAAAAAATATTTTGTATGCGTTTACGTTTTTTTGAGAATAATGGCCAAAATAATTAATATTCAAAATATTAAAAATAATAAGAATCGACCCAATTAAATGCGATAAAGAATTGTAGATTCTTAACTTTTTAATATAAAAACGGAGTGGGAAATTCTCAATCATAAGTTTTTTGGATGTTTAAACATTTAAGTAATTTCTAAAGCACTTTAAAGTTCTAGTTGGATACACGAATTAGAGCATCAAGACCACGTTTGGAATTGAAACTATCTCTTGGTTGCCATCCTGCCAACCAGTTGGATTTTTCATCGTTCAGTCGTTTTCACACTTTTCATAGGACCGGTTAAATACCAGTTTGGCTTTCGACCATCGGTTACATTACGTGAGTGTTTATGACAGATTTAAATGCTTTGTGTCGACTCCTCCACTTTGTTTCCTGTCAGCTTCGTACAAATCTGAATGTTATCCAAGTCTGTCTTACGACGTAGCGCAAAAACTGCTGCCGTAAACGTTAAATGTTGGTTGATAGCCACACCTAACAAAAAAATATTAGAGAAACTTCTGTGATCCGGAGTTATCGTCCAGCAATGACGCCTGTAAATACTCGCAGATAAATACTTGTCTAAAAAGAAGACCAGAACTGTTTTTCATTCAGTCTGTAACTTATTTTGTCCCTATTTATACCTAATTCCATCTTTTAGACATGACGCATCAGTTTGCCAGCGTCAAGTAAAATTTACATTACGACATTATGTAGGTAGAACATGAGAAAGTTTATCGAAATACAGCAACCATATACCTTCTACCCAAGCCCTGACCCTCTACCTCCGAAGGCCATTCGGGAATACCCTCACCTTCTGAACACCTCTCTCATGGGTGCGCAGTCATGGAAACCGCTCTGGCTTTCTCCTATACCCCACACCGGGGTGCCCCTATCAGCCCTCTACCGGTCCACGGCAGTGTTACTGCTCCAACGCGAACTCGCTTCACGCTAGCAGACGAAAACACTCGAATATGCTAGGCGACAGAGAACTCCAACCGTGAGAGCGACAGCTGACTCAGACGACCCCTTGTGGGTTATCGTCACTCTACTGTGTCAGCCACAATTCGCCTCTGGCCGAACGAGACTATGACGAGTCTTCAAATACCCATTTGACCTGATCATAGTACCGTAGACATCGGCCGTTGTGGAAACTGCTGACGTTTGCAATATGCGGATGGTTGTTTTGACAACCAGTTGAGTTTACGTCCAACGCGCCGGAGACCGGCCTACAAGGATTTAATTGAACAGATATGAGTCAGTTAGTAACACACATTAACTTGTTTTCGTATTAACGGTTAACGGTAACTGACATATCACGTGACCAGGATGAGTGCGAAGTCGGGAAAATCGGAAAGTGTAAAGGTGATAGTTCGATGTCGACCCATGAGCGACAAGGAGAAAGAGCTTCACCACCGGCGAGTCATAACGATCCACCCTCAGAGGGGCTCTATCGAGCTAAAGAAAGCCGATGATGAGCCGAAGCAGTTCACGTTTGATGCCGTGTACGACGAGCAGGCCAAACAAAGACAGCTGTATAATGAGACGTTCAGCCCATTGGTGGATTCTGTTTTAGAGGGCTTTAACGGGACAATATTTGCGTATGGCCAGACTGGCACGGGTAAAACCTATACGATGGAAGGTGTTCGTACCGATCCTGAACGACGAGGAGTTATACCAAATTCGTTCCAGCACATATTCGACCACATTCAAAAATCGCGCAACAAACAGTACCTGGTGCGGGCTTCCTATTTGGAGATCTACCAAGAGGAGATACGGGACCTAATTGCCAAGGATCAAACTACGAAATTGGAACTGAAGGAACGCCCTGATACAGGCGTACATGTCAAGGATCTCAGTTCATTCGTGTGCAAATCAGTACAGGAAATTGAACGTGTGATGACCGTTGGGAACCAGAATCGCGCTGTGGGACGGACAAATATGAATTTGCACAGCTCACGTTCGCATGCCATATTTATTATCACGGTCGAGCATAGCGACATTGAGGAGAACGTCGAGTCTACAGCTACAATTCGTGTGGGTAAACTTAACCTCGTCGATTTGGCGGGCTCAGAACGCCAGAGCAAGACAAACGCTCAAGGCACCACACAGAAGGAGGCGATAAAAATAAACCTCAGCTTATCGGCGTTGGGCAACGTTATTTCAAGTCTTGTTGACGGGAAGTCCACTCATGTACCATACCGAGACTCTAAACTCACGCGCCTACTCGAAGACTCACTAGGGGGGAACGCCAAGACCATCATGATAGCCAACATAGGACCCTCACACTGGAATTACGAGGAAACCTTAACCACGCTACGATACGCCAGTAGGGCGAAAAACATCAAAAACAAGCCGAAGGTTAACGAAGACCCTAAAGATGCATTACTTCGAGAATTTCAGCTCGAAATAGCCAGATTAAAAATTCAACTCGAAGAGAAGGGCAAAAAGAAGGTAAAGTCAAGAAGCGCGGTTAGTCGCACTTCTGTCAACTCAGACAGCTCAGCCGAGGGCGGCGGTCTTATGAGCCCGGACGCGGCTGAGGTGGAGTACACGGAAAGGCTGGCCGCAAAGGTGGCTGCGCTTGAAAGCAAACTGCTTGGCGGCAAAGATATTATCGCGCACACAAATGAGCAGGAACGCGCTCTAGAGCTAAAACGAAAGGAGATAGCGGAACAGAAACGGATAGAGCGGGAAATCGTAAAGAAACTCGAGCTTCACGAGGAAAGCGCTTCGGAGATTCGTGAAGGCTACACTAGTCTGCAGCAAGAAGTCGACGCAAAGACAAAGAAGCTACGTAAGCTTTACGGAAAGCTACAAGCCGCCAAGATTGACATCAAAGATCTTACCGAAGAGAATAACCGCGAAAGAAGAGAGTTAGAGGCCACACAGCATGAGTTAACTAAAGAGCTCAAGCTCAAGTACATGATCATCGAAAATTTTATACCTGTCCAAGAAAAAGCCAAGATATTGTCGCGTATCGTGTACGATGATGAGACGGAAAACTGGGACCTTTTGCCGTACTCAATGGTGCTCAACAACGAACTGGGTACTTCAGCCGTTCACCCACTGGCGGACAGCCACAATCCGAAACGACTAATCCGCGATATGGCCCGTAAACGATACAAGAATGCTGATTCAAGCCAGGTGAGTCTGGATCTCGAATTCGTGGATCTCCGTGTGCGCGAATATCACCCGCCGGAGATGTCACCTACTCTTCGTGCGCTTCTTGATGATGCCATGAAACCTCTCCCGGACCTAGAAGTCGACGCGGCGCTGCCACAGTTTAAGCTGGTCCGAATGCCCTCAAGCAGGTCGAAGGGACACCGCTCGCCCAAATCAGCCTCCTCCTCAAAAAGCTATTACAAATGACTTTACTCTTGTACCAATAATTCAGCCCATATTGGACTTTTAAATTGCACTAATGGAGATGCGTCGACTGACTGATTCATATCCCGGTAGTTTTAGCCATATTCGGTTGTTTTAATTTGCTCATATGATCCTAGAAGCATTGACCAAACAGTTGCCTTCGTGCAAGGCTTTCTAGTCAAATTCCTTACAACACGCAATCAATGATGTTTATGATGCAAAGAAACTACGATCGTGGAGTAAGTCTAATCATAGGTAAGATAGAGTAGTAGAAAAGATTATTTAAAGCAAACCTAATCGTTGGAAAGAGTATATTTTAAAATGTGCCTATAAAAATGACCAAGTAATAATAGATATAGACAATGTCGATGGGAGCCGTATACTTACTTTTACTTGCGAAAATCCAAATATTATTGCAATAGGTGTACGTAAAACACTAAGTAAGAACTCCAAAGATCACGATGCAGAACATAACAACGGCAATTCCATAGAGGTCACGTACATTAATTGCAGTCACTGCAAAACCATAGCTATGAAATGCTTGGTTTCAAAAGAACTGAAAAGACAACTGACTTTTGATACTGGATGGAGCACTTCTTTACGTCGACTAAACATTTCAGAAAATATGCAAAACTCAAGGAATACAACTTGATAGAAAAGATATTAAAGCACGTGCTAACAAGGTCAAGTGTAGGTAACAACTCAATTGACACCAATCCTATTTTATTACCGAAATAATCGGCCGACGAAGCAGACAGACGGACATCTGACAAGCAATAAGAGTAATATTCTTCAGGCAATTAAAATTCAGATCCTAACTAACGCCAACAATACATTGACAACTTATGAATACTATTAATAAGATGCTTCATTTGACAAACTTCATTCAAATTTAAATCAACAACATAAAACATTTTCAAAACTAGAAACGCATCTATCGACAGAAGACTAGTATAGTTAATTCTGCGCTGTTAGTCTACGAAACGAGATCATACAAAGCAGGAAGTCTCGCATGAGATGGACCGATGCACCAGGCACTACAGCACTGAATATCAATCGCAGCTTAATTCAACCCAAATAGTAACTGCTACTATTTGCCTTTTCTCCATTCATACCCTCGAACACGTAGCGTTTGTAAAACGAATTCTGTTGAGGCCCCACAATTGCAGCTGCCAAGTTGTCAGTTCCTCGATGGAACTGCTCGATGGACGACAGCTGATAGATTTTAGTGGGACCGTGGAGCCAGGTTGTTGCGATTCAAGTACATGCAAAGTCGCCACGCAGAATTTTGAATATTTTGACGATGAATCGAAAAGAGTAGGCCAGCCCAGAAAATAAAGGTTCGCCTGTGTTTGGGCCGCACCGAAATTTCTATTATTGTTAGGACCATTTATAATACATTATAGGCTTCACATTTGTTTACATCAAATCAATAAGATCAACATACGTCAAGCTTTTTTATTCAACTCGTCGCCAGTAGAATTAGAATTCATTCACATCCTGAAAAGGGCTTGAGAGATTGATTCCCAGTAGGCGGTGTCTCCGTAAAGCTTACAACAGTCACCTGAATATTGTTAAGTTTGATGAAGAAAAAGCGTATACATGTCAACCTATACTTTAGGTTAAGTTATTCTAATTCAAATTTAACCTGTTCAACCTAGCAGCATTGCCTTATGCTATGATTTAACTAGGCGCGTCCAAGGATGCTTGGAATTGTTTTCAGGGGCCAAGGACAACAGCATGTACGGTTATAGACGAGAAATAGGTTTTTGTCTAGCAGCAGACCAACTAATCCGCCAAATGGAATGCACGGAGGCATCCTAGAACCCAACTACAAGACCTAAAAGAAATTCTCCGCTACTGCTTACAAGGTACGTTTTACAACAGTGAGTAGGACGCACGCAGCATGATTTACGCCATACCTTCGACAATACACTAGGCAAGTACGTGCTCTTAACGTACAAAGGGAAAACGCAGCGGCTACTATAAAGAGCTTACGTGAGGTTATCGTTCTGCTCCAACCGGGTTTGAATTAAACTGGGCGAAGATTTTGAAGTAAACTGTGCAAAGCACGTTTACACGCTCATTTCGCATAATTGTAGGCAATAATCTTTGAACAAGTGCATTCGTCTTATCTGTATAATCGCTAATATATATATATATATATGTATATATATATATATATATATATGTATATATA
>MNPL01018538.1:5928-19466 GCA_002081605.1 Tropilaelaps mercedesae
TTAGATGATGTCAGCATACTACGAAGCAGCACTAACAGAGAGTTATAGAATGTACTTGGCAACTAAGTTTAGCAGCCCCGCTTAGCCAGTAAGGCTCACGGCGAAGCGTCAGACCGCTCGACGCCAAGTGACCAAATGGTAACAACAGCATACACAATGTGTAGGTGCCATAAGCACGCTGTAATATTAATTTTATTTTTCTCTAACCGCCCCCGCTTATATAAATAAATGAGAACGTGTTTATATATATATATATATATATATATATGAATGTCGCGGAGCTTGATTGACAAATCAGTTTTGATTACTTGTGTCAGGCTGTCGGGTATTGTATCCGGTTGACAGAGTATGCATGTACGTACGTAGAATGAGGGAGCATTGCAAAGTAAAAATGACTATTTCCAACAGCTACGTAGTCCAGCCAAGCTGAAGAATTACTCTTATTGGTGCTCCTTGCTGCTGCTATTGTTGTTGTTTTTGTTATTATGTTGGTTATGATAAATCATAGTTGGGCAACGCTTGTTCCACAGCGCCCACTATCATCACAGTAACTATCAGCACCGGCAGATGGAACATTACTGCGGAACGAACGTGCGAAAATTATTAGGAAGGGAAAGGTATTCGCGCTCTCCTATTACGCGCTTAAAAGTTGTTTGAGCTAACACAGCAGAGTTCTGTTTGTCCGGCTTGGCACTGCCAAAGGTCAGGGTAAAGTCACCTGTTAGTTATTGCTAAATTTTGACTGCTTAATTTTTCTCACAAGGTAGCAAATCGCTCTTCATCTTACAAGCAATCTGTTCTGATTCTTTTTATTTATAAGTCTTTTAGTGCCCTTTATAAAGTTAACAGACAGTCAAGTTTGAAAGGTCTCAGCTTATGGCCGTGCTTTCAGTGCAGTTATATCCCAGAGGAAAAGAGAAAGCACCTCTAATAAAACTAAACCTCTAAACTAGATAATGTCCTGAAACTTCTTTATTAACATGAACTGGCTGACGCCTTACGCAATGAGTATTGCTATGAGTTGGATTGCTTCACATGATCCGAATACATTGGTAAATTTCAGGTAAAATTGGAACTGCTATTTATTACTCTAGATTATACTTTTCACCGCCATAAACGTAAAACTGCTGATAATTATGTTAAAGCTGGGAGGGTTAATAGAACATCAATAATCATATATACTTATATAGCTTCATTCGATGGCAAGTTAATTTGACGCAGGTTTGAACTAAATATAATAACTTTTGACCGTAGAACTTAAATGTGATTCCCTGCTTAAGTAAAATCTATGCCTTTTTTTAGGCCATGATTTTACACCAGACAGTGATAAGGCTTTGTTTGATATATGTAGACTGGTGTATGGAGTAATCCCTATATGGGCTCATGAAAGAATAGAGTACAGTAATACTGACAAGAAACCTTGTTTAGGCATCCGTTCGTACATCTAGATCCTTTTTGCATGTTAATATCTTGAATCGCTGCTGATGCTAGCTTACTAAAAAAGCGGTGGCGTCTGGCCTGACTACATATTGCGGTTCTTTTGGTCGGCTCTCTTCCAAGATCTTCTAGAAGTAGCGACCTTCAGATAGGGGCCTTCCTTTGGTGATCGGGTATTCGTGTGAAGTACGGGCAAATGTTGGCAGCTGAGCAGCATTACAATAAGACGCCCAGCGTCGCATCACCGCACGTATGCCTGCGGCCATCAACTTCTGACTGCATATAGCGTAAACTACACCATCAACAACAACATGACGTAGGAGCCAGGCATAATATTATGTCATTATCCGGAAAGCGCCATAAATGACATCTTGTATCAGCGATCCAGTGACCAACCGTAAAACAGCAAGAGAGAACCTCAGAGAATAAAAAGGGGGGAACTTTAGATAAAATGGGGAAATCGGCAAATGCTTCAATGTGTATAATTGTAGTTCCTCTTATTACTTGGGTAAAATAATGTTACTAAGGTAGTTAAGCGTAAAGTATGATCACTATTAAATAAAGCCAAACTCAAGGATGATTGTTTGAAGTGCTGAGCGGACGACGCCAATCGGTGCCTGTACGTCGTTGTGTAGGTTTGTGCGACGAACTTATTGAGGACGTACAGACAAGAAGAGCAAGGAAAAAGCAATGATCAAAAACTCAGGGTCAGATTTGCGCCCCATACGGCATTCTGACCTAGGCGATCCGTGGCAGCAGCCTCTACTTGCGGTAGTAGTAATGAGTTAATGTAACGGTCACCTCTCCGAAGTTTTACCATTCTATAATTACCAATCCGAGTTGGTGTATTTGCTATGTCAATTTTTCGTATTTTTTTAGATAGACAACTAGATAGCGACTAATGGAGTGAGTGTAAAAATAATGGAATAGTCGCCTGCGGAATCTCTGTGGCCACGTTAAGTCTTCAAAATTTTCAACAAAAAAAATAAAGCATGCTAGGAGAAAAGCAGCGGCAAACGCCGGAATTCGCAATATTCAGAAAAATAGTCGACGAAGCAAACAAAAACGAGAAACCAAAAAGTAGCTGTTATTCAATGCCCTAACAAAAGCAATAATGGCAGAATAACGTGATGGCATTAAGGTTTATATCGATGTCATGCAGACCGTTAGGGTATGTGATATAATAGTACAGATCCATTTTGGTTGTCCTAAGCCATTTGAAAGCAGAACACTTCCTCTGTGTGCATCTTAGTGAGATAAAATTACCTCACTAAGATGCTTAATACGATAGTTTACTTGTAATTTGTTGTTAAATAATGCGCCTTTCGGCTTTACGTTCTCTCTAAACATATCAACTTGGTGGCTGGCTCATATAAAACGTCTCCATCTACAAAAATCTTGCTCTCCAATATAGTTCACCCGTTATGATCAACGCATCAATAACAGTTCGTTCGCTGTTTTTGCTGTAATTTAATACAAACAAGTATATTTGTAAAGGCAATTTCGTTATTGCGGTGCTTATCCAGAAATTAATCCAAGTAACTGAGTATATTAGCCTTGCAATATAAAAACGTAGAATACATATTTAATAAATTAACATATTTAATAACATTTCTTTAATAACTTGGAAAAGTGTCATATCTTGAAATTGAGTAGCACTTGCATGGGAATCAGTTGGGAGGAGAAAGCAATCATCAGAGTAGACTTTAGTCCTTTTAAAATGTGATGGTGAGCCCCAACCGTATACATTAGTATATAGTATAATGCCATACTCAATGATTGGTGGTGGCAGGAATGGGATAACCTACATGCTCTAGCTATGCAAGCAAGATCTATTATCATTTTTTGTCTACTTCGCGTTTAGGAAGGTCAGGAACCAAAGCCTCTGGCAATCGTTGGAATTCATCTACTTATGCTTATTTTCACACTTATTGTTTATACCCACAACATCTTTGTCGTTAGTGGTACTACGGTAGCAGTAACGACTTAAATACCGTTATTGCTGGTACGTCCACGAAAGCCTCATCGCCGTCGTTTGATAAGAGTAAGAAGAAGAAAAAGAAATTACAGGTGAAGAAGCACACGCGAGAGGATTGACGGAAGAGTAAAAAAGAGTATGTATAAATATAATCTACAGAGCATATCTCGTAAAAGAAGTGCAAGTATACAATCGTCATTA
Organism: Tropilaelaps mercedesae; assembly: GCA_002081605.1. Taxonomy (NCBI): domain Eukaryota; kingdom Metazoa; phylum Arthropoda; class Arachnida; order Mesostigmata; family Laelapidae; genus Tropilaelaps; species Tropilaelaps mercedesae. Next base: position 9,545 of record MNPL01018538.1, read on the forward strand.
ATCGTCAGTATGTGTCGACGAATAACGTCACCGCTTCATTGCAACCAATGATAGAGGCTACGAAAGACTAGCTCGGCTGGTCGGCTAGGCACGATGAGTTCATCCCGATGCTAGGCTTGACCTTCATACACTTGATGCAACCTTTTTAACAGCCTTTCAGGATCACAGAACGTCCAGCGCACCAGCTTCTGTCGTTCAGACATCCGACTAAAACGCAATACATTCTGGAATAGAGCTCTTTTCAAGACGATAGGCGCAGGGATTTATTTCACTGATCAGTGATGTGTCAGCCTCGGTAGCATTAGTTGCTGAGGCATTAGAGGCTGCTTTTACATAAAAAATGTATAATAAGCATTTGCTTACAAGTTCTTTTACGCTAGGGAATCATTTTTTTGGTAGAAGGTGTGTAGCTTCGTTTTTATTTGCTAATTAAAACGAAGGCAAGCCTTGTAACTGGATCACATGCAATGGATTTTTTATTTATATGACTGTTAGCCATTATTTTCCTAAAGAAAAAATCTAAAATGGGTAATATGATATAAAATAAATGATGCCAAACAACAATACCTCACGTTGTTCGCGTTGTATATGACCGTAGTTGATAAACTACGGCCGTACACTCGCTGTTGCTATTGATGGTTTTTCCTTGCCAGGCTTGATTATAGCTCAGTTAATTCATATTCATCTGCATTAACACTCGCCTATCGTTGGCACAAACGCTGTAATAGTAGAAATTTCTATTTATTGAAAACTTTTATTTGCTTGCATTATTATCACTACTCCCATCTATTTATATCGAAAGTCGCTTACTTTAATTTTAGCGAATGGTTAGTTCTGTTTATAAATAAACATTTTAAATTTAAAAATTGATATAAAAAAATTAATAAAAATTGCAATCTATGCAATGATGCATATGTAATTGAAACTACAATACAATTATTAATTGGCCAAAAAAATAAAAGATTCGATTACTATAGAGATAGAGTGACAGCCACCTAAACTGCCTTTGCTTGCTTCCTTTTTTGTCAGCGGTTTTTTCTCTTTGGTACTACATCTTTGGTACGACATGCACTTCGCTGCTAAACAGCTGTCTTTAAAACTGTCAGTTGCAGTAATTAATTAACTAATATTATTAGATCAAAGCTAAATATAACAACAAGGAGTTGTAAATGGTAAGCTTTGACATTCAGGCAGCTTGGCCCCTAATAGTATTCCATATCTAGGAAGAGCAGTTTCTTTTAAATGTAAACTTATTTTTATGAACGAGAATAGTGAGTTCAAATAATATATTCATGCGGCATAAACTAACAACCCAGGCAGATCTCATACGGCTATAGGATCGAACAATATTATTCACTGATAATATTCCCGTATAATCATTCCAAACAATATAACTATAGTCGTTGATTTGAATACACAATGAAGAACACTAATGTTTAATAGTAACTACACTGATTACGGTTACCCAATTATTTAATTTACTCCTTTTCGCCTTTGCATATCTTGCGCACATCGGTCAATTAAATTGAAACATTGGAGATTAGTAACTGTCGTCTTAGATTATATACACAGTGAGCCAACATAATAATTTTATCTATCACACTATCATTATCGATACAGCAATATCCATGCGAAGTCTCCTGTTGACAAGCAGCATAATTATAAACTTATTAGGAGTATTGTACCTTTTTCTACGAATTTTGTTAGAGCGTGGTTAAATCGATGGGTTTTGCCGTAACGAAACAATTTAGCATTAGCTAGTTGGCTAACTAACATACAGCAATAAGCTAGGCTGACAATGTGCAGTAGCAACATCACGGCTACAGTTGCTAGGAGAATAGTAACGCCACGAAACGAAATCTGAAGTGATTCTTCCACATGGGCTGCTCTATATAAATTCAGGCTGGGTCTTCCCAACTGTATTCTACGCAGTGTAACGAAACCCGTTTAACAACAATATGCTACGATTTTCACCCAACATGTTTATTGAAAAAGGTAAAAAATATAGACGACTTTGTTCTCACATTTTCTTTATATATTCAGTTCGGTTATATCATATTTATCAAAATTCCCAAAAAATTCAAAAATACGGCTATCGAAGTATTCTAACGCAAGCATCACTTGAATTCATTTTGGCGGTCGCGGAAGTGCGCGACATTTGATGGCAATATGATAGCGCAATGCAATGCAAGTATAGCGAACTTACTCGTGGGTGCTTGTGTCACACTGAATACCTGCACATAAAGTGCGATATACCATCCTATTTAGTTATATTTTTGGGGATTCTATCTTATCCGTTAACTAATGGCGTCCAAATAAAACGATAAGCTTTACAGCAAATTCCATTGGACTGCGTCTAGTCTAAATAGATCACAGACCTTGTGCTTCGTTTCATGATTCGCCACCAACTAGGTAATCCGCGAATGTGAGCATATTATCGATTAAGGCCCTGTTAAAATGGCAAGACCATTGTAAGACTCAAAAGAATTGGATGCGCACAAACCGAACCAAACTCCAAAAAAAATAAATACTAATAAAATATGATAGCGGCGAATCCATTAATTCTGAACTCTGCTTCTGCTCTAATAGTTCATATTAGTTTTATAATAGACCTTGATAGCCATAAGACTGGAAGCGATTGGATCATAAGTGACAGGGCTTTTTTGTAAAATAAAGCCCAGACAGAACCCTTGTGGATCTCCAAACGCAGTTGAGCAGAAGCTAACAAGACCCAGTGCAGCTGTGTGTCGATGGAAGTAATATGATAATCATGTAAGTGATGTACTCGCAAAGTGTTCTCAGCTTTTAATTTCGGTACTGTTTGAGTAACTTAAAAATACAATTGAATACGTCACTTCCCTAACAGTGCTGAGTTTACGGGTTGATCTAGGTAAATATCCAACCATTTAGATGGTTTACCTTTACAAATGAATAATACGATATGCAACTACGCATAAACATTAGAGATGTAGAGATGGATATATAATCAAGATTAAAATCCGTATTGATAAATCAGTGCACAAAGATCAAGCAAAGCATGCGCTGAAGCGCTGAATAGGAACTACCCGCAAAGAGATGATTTTACTTTCGGTATGAGCTTACGCAAATATGATAAAGACACATGCGTACGTACAAAATTACTTAGGCATAGCAAATGAGATTAATTAGTGGTTGTTAATAAAGGACATCGATAACCGGCATGCATAAATTTCTAAATCGTTTCATTCTGTTACTGATTAGTGCACTAATAAGGCACTTGTTTCTTATTGGGCCCTGTGTATCAGAGTTACCTATAAATTATAATCCTGCAAATTCTACCACATAGAAATACGAAAAGTACTATTCATAGCTATTATTACTATTAGTAGATGAATACTATTTATATATACTTATAGTCAATGTCCGTTTGAAACCGTTTACGAATGATTGCAAATGCAAGTAGGAAGACTACTATATCTTTAATTGAATTTTCTAATTTATCACTCAGTTTGAAAATTTTATATATATATATATATATATATATAATCATTAGGACACTCAACGTTGGTAAGTATTTAACAGCGTTTGTTTTCAGTAAGCAACTGTACTTCCACTGAAGGAACTAGAAAACACGGTTCTAGTATTATTGCTGGGGCAACCACTAAATGTGACTTGGTTCTATTTTAAAATTCTTGCCTAACCAACAAATTAACTGATCGCTGTGCAACAAAGCTATCGCGCATGAGTAGCGGTTAATAATAATACGCCTTAAATAATAATGATAAACGATGGTCGTCGTCATTTTGTGTAGGCTTATTAAGAAATCTTCATTCTTGAAATTGTCTGAATCTTTTTTCTGAATATTTACGATGAATTGTATAGAGAGCAACTCAATAAGCCACAAGCAGGCTATTAAAATGAGTAGGCAATAAAAAATTGTCGCCGTAGATGAAGTAGACAGTAATGAAATGCCACACAGAGTAATCGTGTCATAAGCGTACATGTAGTGGATGTGTCTCCATGTGGAATAATCCTCGTTTCACTCTCCATATTCACACAATACAAATGGCATGAAGCAGCTTTCGACTGTGAAACAACTGTCATGCAGGAACAGCCTTTTATTCATGGTATTAAACTGGAAATGATTAACATTAATGCATTCCACGTTTATTGTAGAACTTATCTGTTTGTAATTACAGTATATATTATTTAGACGAAGTGCTCAAGATTAAATTGATAAAGAAGATTTGTCAAAAATTTTTGTCGGTAACCGTTTTAAAACTTTTTTTTAAACGTTTTAAAACGTTAATACATTATTTGTATTAATATACAAATTGAGAGTTTCAGCATTTTATATTGAACGACCGATCCGATATTGAGGCACTTGCTAGATTTTCTTGGTGTATAAATCTTCACCCTCTCTATAGGATGTACATTTGTATAAAACTCTGCTATTTGTTTTTCAAACTTTGGTTTTCAAGGATAAATTCACGGTGCAATTTCCCATGATGTTTGATACTATAATTTCAAAATTATATAGCTTGTCATTAATTTTTTGTTTTCTTTTGTTACGGTGAAACTTGGCATCAATTATACTATGATGTAGGTATTAACATCAAAACTGTTGCTGAAAGCAAATGTTTGCTTGGCCAACCACTATGTACATGAAAATGTCGATGCTTTCAGAGGCTGTTCAACTATGTGGATAGAAAATCTTTCAAATTATGCTTTTTTGAAGGTAATGTCTGCGATGTCCGATTCGTGCAAAAAAGACCATTTGTTTGAAATATATTAATTAATATACGCTAAATAATTAGCTAATAATCTCTATCCTTGAAAAATGAAAAAAGTGCGATCGCAGAAACGACATTTTTTCTCGCTTTTAGCTCAACATATCTATATAAGATGTAACTTGCGTTATCCGCATTGTTATCCAAAGATTGCGCTCTCGCAGCAAAATTGGAACACAACCGCATCAGAGCAATCTGGGAGTGAAAAAGAGAAGGCGTCTTCGCACAAAACTTGATTTCTGAGAATTCGTTTCATACAAGCCCCAGTTAGGCGCAGAGAGGACTACATATTTAGCTCTAGTATTTACCCATATTTAGTTTTTTTATTCGCAGTTAGGGAAGCTAAAAATTTAATTACTGGCTTATTATTGGCTAGGTATTGGCTGTTAGCGCTCAATGCTTACGAAAAACGTCGAGTACACCATCGTGCAGATCTGCCTGTTTGATCAAAAATGAGCGCATGCAGGTGCGTGCATCTAGGCCTTGAGAAACCTTGAGAAACCACCCCAATACGACGATAATGACAGCCAAGGCGTGAGGGGCTGACACAGCATCTGCAGCAGCTGAACATGGATACACATCGTACACACCACAATCAGATACAGCAGTTAGAAAACTTGATGACTGCCTCTTTTCTTTTTCACCAGCAGTTGAAACTGTCACCAAACAAACACTGGTAGAGCGAGTAATATTGTCGTGGTCTTACAAACGGTTGTAGCCATAGAACCACGGAACGTGGTTCTGTAACACCACTGCAGGACCTCAATATGGCCGTAGTTCACAACCAATAACGATCATTTCTCTCTGTCTCCCCTTCATCTTCCACACCAACACCGTACCAAGAGCACACTCCCCCACAGGCGCACTCAGACTATACACAGACGGGCAGACGACAAAGAAAGAGTAGCTAAAATATATAGGGATGACCATCAACCAACATTTAACTTCCACGATACCGTTTTTTGCATCACTTAGTAGGACGGACCCCATTAATGTAAATGTGCAACAATGGAGAACGAACCTATGCGCCTACGTACTTTCTCCAGTCGCAAGGCGCACACGAATGCGCTAAGCCACCGAGCTCAATAACGAGACAAGCAGTTAGGGGATAGTCGAGGGGATAGTCGACTACTAATAACACACTCGTTTCTGGTAGTGATGGTGTTAATGGCGGCACTTGTTAGTACTCGCACTGTCTGTAACGTTGCAACGACTTGTGGATTGCTTTGGCCGTTGCTATCGTTGTACGCGCGGCAGCAAAAGCATGCACTTACTATTATTTGGCGCACCTGGCAAATCTCGCACGTGCCTCGTCTATGCCTAGGACATATTCACTCGGCACCTCTATGTCAGAGAGTTTACTGGGTGCTAACACTATCGTGACCCGTTTAAGTGGCTCTCAGTTTCAAATAATAATAATTTGAAGCAAGTAGCAGTGAAGGGACACTGCATAAGGAAGATAGAGATAGAGATAGAGATGTATGTATACTGGTGTTGTTCATTAACAATCCAATAGGATAATACCAGAATTCTTCGTCATACAAAAGCACAGTATTCATCCACACATTCTGTAGTGTCCACTGAGGAAAAAGTAAAGAACGGTGCCTACTGGGCCTATTTCGTTTTTCCTCTTACGATATAGTTGGACTACGTTTAAGCCGTTCCTCCTCAAGACTACGAAATGAAACAAACTTTTCTCAAAATGTTCGTGCTCTAGATAGGGTAGCTGTTGCTGAATTTACTTGGATATAGCCTACGGGAAAGCTAGAGGAATTCAGTCGGTGCTTCTTTGAATACTACTTGAAGTGTATCAGTAACGTATTTCATTGCATGTGCTATATTATAGAACATAACAAGACGAAAATTTAACGGTAAATTGTCACTCAAAAAACAGCTTGTGTCGTGCATCAGCTAAGACAAGAGCGGGAAGTTTGTCAACGAGACAAATCTATGGAAACATATTAGCCGGAAAACATTCTTAATCCCTAGATAGGTGTGTCTTGTACATAAAGAATCTCATTTTCGATTGCACTTATAAATCGGGAGTTTAACCATTAATTTTATACTGAACGACCAATCCAATATTGGTGTGCGCGCTAGATTTTCCTGGTATATGAGCCTTCACTCTCCCTGTGGGATGTATGTTTGTATCGTTGTATAAAATAATGTAACTGAATAGCTTAAATTCATGCGGAAAGTGTTACACCCAATTCACTGCAATTCACTGTTACACTCAATTCATTTGCAGTTAATATTTCTTCCCTAAAAATTCAAGCACCAAATCAACACTTAGCAAATCGGGGTTAGAACTCTACCATCGCATTGGACGGAAACGACACTGTAGAGACCTGCTAAGTCACAGGCCATATTACAAACCTCCAAATAACTCATTTCATTGCTTAAATGACGGTTTTCTCTAGTAAGAAGCGTATATAAAACCTGGTAAATATAGGAAAAATTTATAATGCACCCGAGCGCCCGGACAAGGTCCTGCCGACCAGGCCCAGAGGTCACGAGTCCTGAAACAGCGCTACACACAATCGCATATGCACACGTACATACAGCTCAATTGATGTGCGGTTCCATTATAGCGCACAAGACAGCTTTCCGTAGTATGTGGTTAGCTAATATTTAAATACGGCGCATGAACATGATTACAACTTATAAAGATATATCGCTATACACAAAACTCTAGATGCGCCTAACGTCTCAAGCCTTTTCTTTGATCCCGGAGGTGACTCCTGGCTCTCGCTGATGCGCCGAACGCACTGGAAGGACGCCAGGAGGAAAATTTTTCCTATTCTTCGATAATTCAACAATTTTTAAATTACTACTACTTGTACTTACGCGTTGATTGGTTTCGTTCCCTGAGTTGCCTAAACAGAGGTTTGTAGGTCTAATCTTGCTGCTGTCACTGAGACAGAGCTTAACAGCGATCAGCTGTTGGTTCTGTATATCCAACAGCAACTTAGCATCACAGCCAAACTCTCCGATTGGTTCTAGCGTGTGATGCAACGGCATGACCTACGACGGTCGCCTGTTTCGATTGGTCGCTGTCACCGAGCTTAGCCAATCACGATCCCAGGAGAAGTTGTTTACGTGTGACGTCATTCAGTCGGGCTGGAACGGTGGCGCCCTCGACGGCGGAACAACAAAAAAATAGAAAATCGGCCACAATAAAACTGTCATGGATAAAATATTGTTGCTGTTGTTTGTGAAAATGCAACAGTTATAGGAACTGCCCGATTAGTCAAACTGTGTCCTATGTGTATACCTCCGTTACAGATACAGAGATAGGGCAAGGTCACATAAGACTTATCCAAGTCTTATATCCAAGTAAAAAAAGTTGCCAGTTATCGAGACTTGTATTGCGCATTGAACTAAAAACTAAATTATAGGCGATAGCGCAAAATTCAGTTTAACACGCTCATGCTTCTTATGAATACTTATAAAACGTACTAATTGTAATAAATCTGCAATCAAGTCGTGCTAGATTATGCTTCGAAGGGGTTCAACAGGCAATACGGTAATTATTTCAGTGGTAATACACCGCCTGACACCGTTTCTTCTAGTTGTGTTGTTTCTTTGCAAAATAAACTTTTTGAGATAACGCTTTTAGAAGTTTAGTAATCAGTATTAATAATTGATTGAGTGATTTTAGCGGTTGTATGCTATACTGCAAACCAATCCTACATAAGTTAGCTAGATCATAAAAAAATGGAAATACATACACCGCAGGTGTGTTAAGTCGAATATGGCAGCTTACTTAGCCGTCTTTACCTCTGTTAACGGTTTTCTTGCTAGACCATCTCCCATAGCATACATACGGACATGTTCACCTTTGTAGCTTCATTTAACCTAAGATTCGCGTATAAATTACGTCAAAGCATAAATTGCTTTTAGGGTGAAGAACGGCGGTAAACTTGAGCCTAAACAACAGCCTTGAGTGGTATGTTTTGCAGAAGATATGCGACGATTTGTGTGGCATGTCAGAAAGAAGGTTGCTTTCAGCCTTCGAACCTTGGTTTAGCACCCTATAAAGCGAGTAAGTAAAAGCAATCAAACTTCTTGGTCTTACTCAAAGCCGTATCTATGTTAGACCATTAGCCACTTCTGAACACAAATATTGAGGCTAACGTGAGACCACTATTATCATTCCGCAGGGAATGGTGGGGTTTAAATTTTTTAACTGTAACATGGATTACATTGAGCTGGACAATAATTTTGTAGCTATTTCTTTTATTATTTTCAGAAAAGGAACGATTTTTTTTATTGAAGCAAAAGCTCGGACAGAACAACTACTTTCGAAAACTTTCGAATTTGGGAGTACTACTCTGAAATTACATCCTGTTGGGATGCCCCCATAAGTTCTGAGTAGCGTGCTATATTTGATATCTGCATTACAGAACTCTTCTCAGTATAAATAGAGGTTTAAAATAACTTGTGAAATGCGTTGGGAAGATCGAGCAGTATAGACCGAAGGTGACCGATTGATCAAGTTTTCACAGAAGGTGTAAATTTTTATAGGATTTTGAGGTCGCGAAGTTGCCGTGCACATCTTGGGGTGAATAAATTTCCATCTACGTAATTCGTTGACAGCTAAAAACTGCAGCGCACTTGTGATGTGTTAACGGATCCAAATAGTCAAGTGTATTATTCAGATTAGTTTTTAATGGAGACAATGTTATGTGATTCTGAACGCCAGAGAGTTATTCAATATTTGCAATTCTTAGCATAATTTCCCCGAATTTTCAGGGTAATGACTCCCTAGTAGTAAAGCTAAAACGTAACGAAGCATCTACGTTTAGTTCCGTAATCTTCTTTCATTCGTTACGTGTAACAGTCTTCTGTGCCTTGCGTAGTTCTATGCTAATGGGATGCTTTTTGCCGAAGCATACTTCGAAAAGATTTGCTCCTTTACGTAGACATTCGAGGTAGTACTTGTGATGCTCGTGATCCTCTTTGTGCCACTCCAACTCGCGAAGTGACAGGTACATCGTGTACAGGACCTTTGCCTACGGGATTAAATAAATATATGCTGATTCAAGCAAAGTTTAACAGGAAAGCTCAACAAACAACCATAAGATGACTTAGTTTGACAATCTTGTTTTCGCGGGTGATATAATTTGTTACGTTTTTTGTTGCCCTAGAGA